>OX424575.1:13173051-13260886 GCA_949152435.1 Gastracanthus pulcherrimus
GGAGATTTTATACCTAATTCTAATGCGATCAATTGTAACTGTGTAATAATAAGTACATTATTACATACGTGTATATTTATAATTATCAATTATTTAATCATACAGTTAATAAGATTTGATGCAGGAAATTTGCATTTTTAATTGACTAATATACAGATACTGATTGGTATTTTTGACATACACTTACTGCGAACATAAAAAACCCTGCAATGGGTAAAAATACCTAAATTATATTTACTACTTAATTAGAACTATTAATTGTGGACGAAATATTTTGTAAGTCATTAGCCACAGCATAAGTCACATAAAGAATTGGGTAAAACGGAAGAAAACAATTCATACATTTTAAATAGTGAAGCCTACGATCTATCCAGACGAGCTACGTATAATAGGGTAGAGGCACTAGTAGTCGGCCACCCCCCAGTAGTCGGCCACGTTGGCTATTTTCTTTTAACAAATAAACCCGTAGACAAAATATCGCTAGATTAATAATTTTTTAATGATATATGCCGTTTAAACATTTAATTCTGACGTTAAAACAGTTTAAGAACAATTAAATAATAATTTTTTTCGATATATCTTTGTCGATATGTGCTTATAGATGGCCAACTATTGGTTTTTTTTTAATTTTTGACGAATTTTAGTTGTCGGCCGGGCCTGATCGATAACCCATGTCCAAAACCACTTATAATTGTAATGATCATTACGATTAATTAATATTTAATTTCATTCGTTTAATATTTATTCAATCTTCTATAGCTAAACTTAAATCATACAACTATTACAAAGAATAAATAATGTTTTTAAAGCGCGATCAAACGGCCGAGTACTAGATTCCGGTGTCGACTACTAGCGCGTTCGTCATATTTTATTAAAACACATTATAATAACCCTGTAAATATTTTAAGCAAAAATAAACATTTTATCAAAAACTAGAATACATTTAAAGTGTAATAGAACCGGTAATTTATAAACAAAGATATTTCTGAATTTTTTGCAATATGCTTGAATACAAGTTTTTCCTTAGATGGCCGACTACTAGTGCCTCTATCCTATACTGAGTATACGGTATATGTATGCGCCTTATTAATTCACCCGTGGCGCCATCCCAAAATCGACTGACTATTGGTGGTAGTCGTGTACCAAATACATGGGAGAATGACAATAATCTTTTTTAATTAAAAATTTTAAAGGTTCAGAATAATTTTCCAAGTTATTATGACAATGTCAGTTAACGAGACTATTTAAAAATATATAATCAACAGCAAATAATAATATTAAACCGATATTTATAACATTTGGCCTATCTCGTTCAATGTATTTACCACCAAAAGAGTAGTTCAATTTTTTGCCGCATCATCTATTTTTACTCGGGTCAAATGGCGCTACTGGTCACTTAACAAGACAAATTATTATAACGAATATATGGTAAAATATGACTGTCTTACCACGCGAGGCTCGTTCTACTTAACTTATATATTATATTTAATTCAATAGAAAATGTAAATACGATAACATGAAGTTGCATAAATATAAAATATATAATTATTTTTCTAAAATACAAATACAACTAACCATTGATCTAATTTATTTCTTCTCACGGATTTACTCGCATATATTACAACGTATAATAATAATAATCAATGGCCAGTGCATAAGTCAAGGTTAAAAAAAGTAATCTAATAATAAATTCATTATGCGCTTAACTCCAGCAAAACGCGCAAAACAATTGCAAAGCCAAAACCAGAGAAAAATCGTCGAATCAACCTCGATGAATTAAAATAAAATCCACTATGCAAATCCACCACACATATAAATTCCAATCCAAACCTCCTCGAAATAACGCAAAATCATCGCATCTCACGGCGGTCGGCGCGCGAAAACGCCGTTTTCGTCGCGATGGCAGCACCGTCACCGTCGCCGCCTTTTTCGCCCCGAGCCCCGTATATGCGCGTGTGCATACGTGTGTGCAGTTTTACCGGCGAGAGACGATATTCGCGAGTCCGAGAGCGAGAGAGAGATTCCTGGCTGTTTTGCACGTCTTTGTTTACTCGCCTCGACCGGACACGAGTATCGGCGATAAGCCCCGCAGCGCCGAAGTCCTAATCTCCCGAGAGTCCCGGCGAAATACGCTTTACAAGGCACGTTTTCTTCGACGCATTTCCAGGGGAGAAACGTACGAGGTAAGCCGGAGCCGTTGTATCATTGTTTCGCGCCGTGTATTCTCGGCGGATACGCGACAACGGCGTGCGTTGTATCGCGTAAATATATATAGGTGTGGGCCGTGCGCGCATCGAACGCCGCCGACGTGTTTTGTTTTTTCGCACTTACGTGGTCTCCGGCGAGAACGTCGTACGAGTCGTTTGATATTTTTAAGTACACGCTTTTAGGCGGGATTGTATCGGCGAAAGATAGCCGATAAAGTCAATATAGCGGCAAGGGTTGGGTGCGAGTACACGTTTCATTCGTTAATACGTTACAAGTTGGATTAAAAGTTGTAGGTATGTATAACATACTTGCGTTTTTGTTGTTCTGTTAGAATCGTAATTGCGTAGGTCGTTGAGTATTGAAATAACATTTTTAATACTCATTAATGTAGTGATATTTTTGGGTCTAGTATATATATGTAATTTTTATTGGAAGCGTTGTACATTTCTAGATTTAATTAGTTAATGTGAATAGTAAGCTATTTTAATTAGACGAAATTAAACGTTTTCAATAGTTTATGATTAATATATAATGTATGTACTTTATTATAATCTATTTATTCATATTTACTTACGAAAATTGCAGATTAATTTTTGATATGTAACCTGGTTGACCGGTTTCACATACACATTAGCGTCTTGCTTTAACATTTATCCTATTCGTGTAAATAAAACTTAATTAGTACTAAGAAGAAAAATGTACTGTATTAAGATGTTCTAATTTAGTCTTCTAATTATCATATGAATGTTATTTCATATTGAAAGTTAAATTGATGCGCTATTAAATTGTGTACAGTCAGTGTAATAAAAAAAAGCTGGTGGTATACAGGCTGAATATATATAGCTTAGTCATTGGTAAACTTGATTAAGTTTGAAACTATTTAATTTTATTTTAGATTGTAAAATGTCACTGCCAGTAAGCAGCGAATTCCTACTGCAACTCAAGACTTTACTTGAGTTGTCTAAAAGTAAGCCGTCAATCATCAACCATCCAGATCTTGAATTTTTTAAGAATTTTGTCGAGAATTTGGGGGGCAAAGTTCCCAAACAAGAGAAAAATGATGAAGATACCAGTGAGTCTTTCGATAAAGAAACCAAATCCGAGCCACAAGAACCAGAAAGCGAAGAGAGTGATTTGGAATTAGATATGACTGCTGTCATAGGTATCTACTTATTCAGTTATTTAGATATTTTCGTTTTCAATGATATTAAACATTATACATTTATTTAAATTTAGTAAATTGAATGTTCTAAAGTTGTATATTTCAAGTTTCATACATTCATGTTCAAATTTTGCTTTATTTGTAGAGCCTGATAATGATGCTCCACAGCCAATGGGTGATTACGATTTGCAACCAACAGAAGAACAAATTGCGGAGTCTCACGAACAGCGACTGGTGGCTGTATCTGCATTTGTCGAAAAGGACTATGAAAAATCCATTAAATATTACACTGAGGCTATACTCCTTAATCCACAGTCCTCTCTTTTCTATGCTAAGCGAGGACAAGTTTATTTGTTACTGAACAAGCCAAATGCTTGCATCCGCGACTGCGATCGTGGTCTTGAACTGAATCCGGACAGCGCAGCTGCATACAAATTCCGTGGAAGGGCTAATCAGCTCCTTGGAAAATGGGAGGAGGCAGCAAACGACTTGAGAAAGGCTTGCAAATTCGACTTTGACGAACAGGCTGATGAGTGGCTGAGGGAAGTTACGCCCAACGTAAGAATTCTTTAAAATTACTAAATTTTATATATTTTACAATATTTAATTATTTTTTATGAATTCCGCATGCACTTTTAAATAATACAATTATTAAGGCACTAATGTGAAATAATTAAAATTTTAATTATTTCAATACTACAAGTGTCTTAGTAATCAAGTACATTGTTATTATAAAATAAAATCTTCATTCTGAATAACTAAAATACATAAATAAATGGGTTCATGGTATGGATAGCAATAAATCCACAACTCTTAAAGAAATTTTATTTATTTTCTGAAGATAAAATGATAAATAATTTATTTAACGCAAACTCACTTTATGATTTTTAAGAACACTTAATTACATTGAAATATACGTATTTGGGTGTACCCTCATAGCACAGGTTTCTTTTAAAACATTTTTATATAACTTTATAAATTGCAGTTATGTTATATAAAAAAAAGCAAACGTTTTTACAGTATTTCCGCAATATGTATTGTGCTATCAGGGTAAGACAATGTGTGTACACAAAAGGCTGTACTCGCAGAGCGCAAACGTTTTAAAACAAGTTTAACATATACCTGACTCTAAAATCACTAATATTTCAATATTTGTATCTATTTGCCCTAATATTATTATTACAGTTATAATATTAATAATCTTCGCTTAAAAAGGAACTTTTAACTCGCCGAATCACTGATAAAAATGCTTTTCTCATTTTATAAAAAAGTTAATGTAACAATTGTGCTTATTCTAGATAAAAATACATTTCCTGTGATTTAAGATTTGTTACCGAATAAAGCTTTTATTGTTAAATCATAATAATTCAAATCCAAAATTTATAAATCAAGTAACTTGTAGTTTAAAAGCCAATGTTATTTCCAGTTAAAACTCACCACTGTTCCTTATTACACGAAGTAAACAATAATTATAATAATAACAATGTAATTAAATAAAAGTATATCGACAGAAGATGCGCAGTATTCATGGGCAGCTGTGATTGTACAGCGTTCACTAAGTACAAAGACTTATTATAAAGACGACAAAGTATACAAGTTCTGATATTGTTGACTCTGTACTTTCTCGGTTGTTATGAACACAATTTGTTAATTATGGTATAATCATTTTTTAATGGAAGAAAAGTAAAAAAAAATTTCTTTTCTTCTGTTCACTCACACTTGTTCTCTCTTTCTCGCATGTTTTCACAGTTTGAGGAAAATTATCATCATGACATAAGCTAAATTAAATAAAAGTTATTCCCGTGTTTATATGCGTATTCAAAACGACGGGAAAAATCTACTCTCTTATTGTAATATAAACGAGTTATGATCTTAAGTGGAAGCTGAAGTTTTGTTTCACCGACATATTCATTTTTTGTAATTATTATTGGTATTATAACGAATTTCAGGTCATTTACAATATCCAGCAAGTAACCAACAATTAACAACCATACAAAATAGAGGTTGCATTAAAATAATTAACACTTCTCATTTTACAATTACAAATATTTAACTGTAAATAGTCTGTATCATAGATCATTATTAGTTACGCTAGAAATCTTGTATTATTAAAAATTTGTCAAACTGGCAATAGCGATTAAAAAAAAATTGATAAAAACTCGATAAGTCGGTAAAATTGGGAGACCAGATGGAACATTGTAATCTTGAAAGGGTCCCTAGAGGTAAGAAGATATACACTCGTCACAGTATTTGTACCTACTTCTTTCAAGATGGTTTTCATTTTGACCTGTTCTTTTATGACAAAACGTTATAATTACATGCATGCGTGTTTATTCTCACTGGTGCTTCTAAATATTCTTGGCATCTTAAAAATAGCCAAAGAGTTCGAGAAGAACCGAATGCTTTGATTTTTTTCATTTTTATTGGTTTGTATCGGCAGACCAGCTGACCGCAGCAAAGCATTTACTGCACTGCATTGCTGTAGAACTACCAACGAATTACGCGCGAGAATCTCTCTAAAGAAGCTCAGGGTTTACAGGGGATTATCGATGATGTGTTTTTGTAGATTGTTTCATCGATTTATTAATTTTCTGCGTTTTGTTGTTGTATATCCAGAGCATGGATCTTCGTTACTGTATATCTTGCAGATGTCTCCAAGTCAAGAAACGGTATTGATATTTCAAAGCTTTCATTTTCACGGTACATTATTATTTTCTGAAAATAATTGACGTTGCAATCGTAATTTTAATTTCATCATCCAAATATTATGTATAAAATAATAAAATTGTTTCTTTAAATTTTTTAACGTGTTTTGCATATCTAACTCATTTTAAAAATAGATATTTGTTTCACTTAAATGCGCAACCATATAGTTTAAAAATACTGATGATAGCATTCTTCTACGCTTTTGTTCAGTTCTTAGTGGTCAGATCTAAGCAAATATCTACTCGAAATAGCGTACATTATTTTATATAAAATATTAGAAAAATAAAACGTTAACAGTTTAATTAATAAAATTATGTTTAAAGCATATTTAAGACCAAAAAGCTTTTAAATCTATCCATTATTTTTTTTTCTATTAGTGATATCAAAGAATCAAACCGTAAATATCTTGTTTCAGTATCCACTAATAGATACTGTAAAAAGATACTATAGTACCAAAGTAAGATACTTTAGTATCTAATTACTATGAAAAGATACTGTAGTATCTAATTATTGTAAAAAGATACTTTAGCATATAAGCCACTACAGAAATATACTTATCATTGTTTTTTTGATATATATAGTGATAAAATTCAATATATATATATATATTTATTAATAACGGTGTTTGTAGCATCTTTGTGTTCTTAATATACAGTTTAAACATGATTATTATACAAGAAACAGTTTCTTTTAAATCTAATACGTAACAGTTCTCGAAGAGATGTACATATTTCCTCCACTTACCCATGATCACTCTAATAATAGTCCATCTTAATTTGCAACGAAACAACATTCAAGAAGCAAAAAAACTACGTCTTCTCGAATCAAATCTCACCATCCCGAATCGATCAATCATTTTCAGAAAATCCCAATCGTGACCCCAAAAACCCCCAAGCCCTGAAACATCAATCCACCGTTCCCCGCTTTTAGCCACCCCCTCAACTCATGGATATCCTGCCGGCTCCGCTCTTCGCCGTCGATTTCTTCTGCTCCGGGGACGCTGGAGCAGCAGCGGCGGCGGCAGGAGCAGGCGCCGGAGTCGCGGTAGCTTCCTCCTGGTGGACGGCAGCCTCGATGGACTTCTTGTACTTGCCGACGAGCTCGGGCAGGTCGTAGGCGATGGAGACGTCGAGCCTGTTGATGGGACAGCCGCGGAAGTAGGTGCAGGTCGAGCTCAAGAGGGGGAACTCGTAGAGGGCGTTGAGACGGAAGAAGTCGCGATAGACGTCGGGGTCGGGCAGATCGTAGCGCGAGATGTTGGTCAGGGTGCTGAGGCCCTCGTAGATGTGGTAGTCCTGGGGGTTCTCGATGATGCGGTCGCTCGTGTCCTTCTTCTTGGCGAAGAAGGACTTGTGGTTGTAGTAGGTGGTCAGGTAGCAGTCCACCATCTTGGCGTGGTTGCGCACTCGTACCTGAGGATAATTCATAGGGAGAAATTGTGATTTAGTTTTGTAGGGTGGGTTTGAAAGGGGAGGAAGAATTGAGTGGGCGTGAGACTTTAAGGGAGTACTATCGGTATTCCCTGAGTCAAACGCGTGGTTGGTCATTGTTTACTTCCGTGGTAGGCCAAATTGCGTGCGTATATGGTTGAGTGAGCGAGAAAAATTTTATTCGTTTGCTTATGTTAGCTCTCAAGATTGGTGAATCATCATTTGGATTTTTGCATTATGTTTATGGAATATTAAATATATATTTCTCAAAGTTTCGTCGAAATCAGAACAGCAGTTTTCATGAATTTTATGATTGCAACTGTTGGAAACATGAGTTCTCATAAGGCTACGTGTTAGAAACGTAAATATAAAATTCTTAATTTCTTTTTTCTGGGTTGGCGTAGCTTTCTAAAAATTTATACGAGTAAGTTTGAGATCAAAATATACTAATATACAAAATTTCAGAGTGTTCTTATTCCGTAATCGGCGAAATCTAAAGGTAGCACGGTTGAACCAGTCGTTAGAATTGGGTTTAAGTTTATTGTTTTAATGGCTAGTTAATTTAAGAATTTATGCTATATTTCTTATAATTTAGATAAACATAATAAAAGTCCATCGCACAAGAACTGACGTAGATGTCATACGACACTTACGACAGTGTCGTAGGTATCGTATACCATTGACGTGAGTAACGCACAAAAGCTGACATACTATCGTACGATATGTCCGTCAGTTCTTGTGCGATGGACTTAGCTATGGGCCAAATTCGGCAAATCAATGGTTCCATACAGATGAGTTATGTTGGTACGGAATAAGTTATTAGATCGAAATAAGAAACCGAGCAATTTGTATGCCTTAGCGAGCACCGCAAGGTTTCGTGCTCATTAAAAGATAAGGTGCTACTTGCACAAGTGACTTTTGGATTTTGATGACTCTAGATGAGATAGCCAAAGCGTCCTAATGTCTTTGTACTTTTCAACAATAACATTGTAATTTAATGCTTTTAAATAGTTTGATATATTCAGCGAAGAGTAGAATTGGGCTTGATTAAGTTACATTAACTAAATCATTTGTGAAAATAATAAATATCAGTGGATCTAAGTGAGGCCCTTGATGGAACATCTGCTAGTGTATAGAAAGAAAGATTCCGAGGTCAAATCCATTTATCCTGGCCATGTTCATTTGTTGCCTGTCAGTATGGTACGACTAAAGTAGTAAACTAGTAATAAACCATCTATTCCTATGTCTCTAAGCTTACTGATAAATCTTAGGTGATCAGAGGCTTTAGATCAGTCAAGATAAATGATACCGACTTGGGAGTCTTCCACGATCAATTTATCTATAGAAGATCACTTTAATGAACCAAGGTCATGACGGTTGATTGACTTATGCCATACTTTTTGTAACTTGCACATAGTCAGGTTAAACGGTCTTAGTTCTAAGGAGAGATGCTTATATACTCACAGCGAATCTCCTGGCGCTGGCAATCTTGTGCTCGACCCTTTTGTCGATGGCGGAGCGTAGATCGCGCAGGAAGGCGCGCTCTTGGGCGTAGAGCAGCCTCGTGGGCGCACCCGCCTCGTAGGGTATCGACCAGAGTGACGCAGAGTACATTACCGGCGGCTCAGCGCTCGACATGAGCGGCGAAATGTTCCAGATGAGCGCTCCCTGGACTCTCATCAGCTCCTCCGGCTTCACTTGGTCGGCTTTGTTCAGAACGATTCTGGTCTGTGAAACATTCGATTGTTATTGCATTGGATGGTTATGTGCATATTCAGAGAACGATTATCTTTCAGAATAGATACTTAGAGTAGAGTTACTTCCGCACGAATGGGATTCAATTAAGTATATTCTTTCAGAGCACGTTTTCTTGGGATTATTTTTAGTTTAGATATTGTCTATATATATAGCGTAGCAAGATCAAAAGTTTACCTGGTATTCACGTCCTTTGAGTTGATCGAGAATAGCCTCAGTTTCGGGCCCGACATCGAGCTTGGATGGGTCGTAAACCAGGAAGATGATGTCTGCTCTGTCGATGAACCACTGGCAGGCGTCGTTAAACGGGAACAGCCTTTGCACTTGTTTACGGATTTCCAGAATTCCGGGAATCTCAACAATGTTCACCTGTTCAATTCACATCGTTAGAACAGTTCAACAATGTCTCAAGACTATTTTCATGATGTTGGATTGTACCTTTTCAAGCAATTTGCTTTTCAGCTTGTAACCCTTGAGGCGATCGAGCAAACCCTGACCGAATTTCTGAAGTCCCGAGAACGTCCAGTCGGCTGCCAGTTGCGTGCCGTCCAGCACCTCTTCCTCCTCTCCGTGCATCAAGATGTTGAAGTAAGCCGGGGATGGTTCCGCACCTGCGAATGGTTTTACATTTTCACATTTTAAAATCAAGTAATCGATGATTCAAGAATTTTTTGATTCATTTCTGACCTGTTCTTAAAGAAGTAGGTTTGTACTCAATGTCTAACAAATAGTTGATGATCGATGATTTTCCTCCACTCCATGGACCCATAAACAGTACCAAGGGTTTCGAGAAAATTTCTGGATCTGAAAGTTAGCAATGATCGTTAATATCTCTGTCTTTGGTTGAAAACTAATGAACAAATAAGAGAGCAGTGAACCTCCAAAGTGACGATTGCTGAGATCACGGTACTTGTATAAAGTTTCCAGTGGTTTGATCGCGTTGTCGTACAGTCTCTTCAGATCCCTGAGTACAACGTCGGATACCTTATCGATGGCCTTCTCCCTCACTTCGTTCTCCTCGTCCAGCTTTAGGAGCTGATTGATGTGATCCCTGGGTCTCAGGATCTCTGGGATATCGATCTCCATGATCAGTTCCTCCTCTTCCGGGCTCGATTCCTCGTCTTCCTCGCTTTCACCATCGGTCTCAGCTTCACTTTCGACTTCTCCTTCGACTTGTTCTTCACCTTCTAAAAATGAAAGTACTTGACTCTTAGATTTTTTTTACCAGAATATGAGAGGCTTTGGGAGATGTTTTCGGCAAGTTTCCATTTCATTATGTACATTTCAGAAAACACCTGTAGTAGCCTTATCAGCATCTTAACAATATGATACTTTTCTCGTTAGAGAAACAGTCTCTTGAATAAAGAAGTATAATCTTCAATAAGTTCAAAGACAATCATTGTGAACCAAAACATGGAAATCATTTCTATTCAAGTGTGCTTAATACACTTAAAGGTTCTTGAATTGAACTTTCGCTGAATTTTTGCTCTTCAATCGAAATGATTCCTTTTGAGTAGAAAAAGTTCCGATTTACAATCATTATCTTTTCAACAACTTATTTAAGATCATTGTTCTTCTTGGTGCAATAATCTATGTATCTGAATGTACACTTGTCTTTTGAGTACTCACCTGCCTCTCCAGATTTCTCAGCCTCGTCACCCTTCGACTCATCGCTGGCGTCCTTATCACCCTCCTCGCTCTTTCCATCATCCTCGTCCTCCTTGGCCTCTTCACTAGCCTCTGCAGTCTCGGGCTCCTGCTCGACCGAGGCAGCCTCCTCGGGCACTATCTCCTCCTCCTCCACGGACTTCTTATCGTCCTCCGCGCTCTCCTCCTGTTTCGATTCTCCACTTTTATCAGCACCTTCCTCTTTGCTATCATCATCGGCTACCGCATCCTCAACCGATTGGACACCTTCCGCATCCTCCTTCGAGTCTCCATCCTCGTCGGACTTTCCTGCTTCTCCTCCGTCCTCGTCGGACTTTCCTGCTTCTCCTTCTCCGTCCTCGTCGGACTTTCCTGTTTCTCCTTCTCCATCTCCGTCCTCCTCATTGCTCTTGTCGTCGGTTCCGGTCTCCTCCTCCTCGGTCTTCTGCTCGTCGGACTCCTCGACGTTATCGCTGCTGGGATCGTCGTCGGTGTCGTCGACCTCGTTGGTCTCTGCTTCGTTGTCATCCTGCTGGCCGGAATCGGCCTCGTCCTCTTTCTGCTCGCCGGACTCTTCCTCGGCCGCGACTACCTCCTCCTCCTCCTCCTCCTCCTCGGTTTTGCCCTCCGCCGAGTCGCCGTCCTGGTCGTCGCCGGCGTCGGCTGGCTCATCCTCGCCCTCTTGTTTCTCCTGGGAATCTTCCGCGTCAGCTTCTGGTTAATGAAACATACGCATTATTTGAAAGCCACTTAACGAGGCGAATCCTCCTACGAACCTTTCGATTTGTCATCGTCCTCCTTGGAATCGGCAGCCGCGTCTCCATCGTCGTTGTCGTCGTCGTCCGCGCCTACAACCTGGACCGAGCCGTTGTCCTGCTCGTCACCCTGGTCCTCGGCGCTGGTTATCTCGACTGTCTCCACCTGCTCCTCCTGCTCGACCTCGTTCTCGTTTTCCTCGCTTTTGTCGTCGCCGTCCTGACCATCCTGATCCTCCGAAGATACGTCGCGCTTCTCCCTGCTTCCCGATTCGTCGTCCTGAGGATGTTTAATTTTCTTTGTCAATTAATAGTTGAATCGTCGTATTCGTGGACTGACTGACTGGCCTAAGAAGGATTCGGTGATACAAAAATATATTTCGATGCAGAATGATGTTTAGTGTTTGATTTTTGCAAGGTCGGTGGGTGTGGATTAGTCAGAGCATCGGATTTTTTAATAAAACATTCTTGTTGGTAGCGAGATCCATGATTTATGAATCACTTAGTCGTTGAAAAATGAATTTTAAGAAGTCACTCAAAAAGTCTATGTATCCTTACTTTCTTTAAAAATAATCTGAATTTATTGGTTCAAATGAAATATATATTTGAATTGAATTCTAAATTCTATTATTTTTTAATAAAATAGTACGAAATTTTAAATTGGAAATGCATCAAATTTCCTTTTGAATTATTTAACCGCGCATATCCTCTTTAAAACAGATACCTTTATTCTTCCGATCTACATTTATGCAATAAATAAATATGAAATTAAAAAGAAAATAAAGTTGCGCGCTGCGAGCGCGTAAGCGTCGAGGGTCGAGCGCATCGCTTAAAAATAGACGGAAACCTGTTAAACCTTAAAATATCCAGCAGAAGCGCCCCGCAGAATGTGCCCACCGTGCGCGCGAAACGTTATAAATATCGGATGGCCCGTCGACGACGACTACGACGATGCGTCGTGAAATTACCGAACATTCGTGTGTATGTGTATATACGAGCTATCGAGGTGACTCTCGTTGTTGTGTAAATAACGAACGTCCACGATTGGCTTTTCCTTTTGAAATTCGAATTTCTTTCTTTTTTTTGTCCGAGAGAGTATTGAATTTCGATGCGATGCGCGCGAATGTATGATTTTTGAGGGAGAAAAAGAGAGCTTATAAGTGTCGTCGCGCATCGCTCGCTGCCTGGCGCTTGTGAATTCTGTTATTTCGAGACTTTGAGGTTACAGTCTAGTTATCGCGGGATCTGTACGTTAAATTTGACTTGGGCGCAATTTTTGATTTAATGCGCCTTGGTAATTTTAGGTTGTTATACAACGTTGTTTGTTCCGATGAAGGGATACAGTGTGATACAGTGTTTCGTTTTATAATAACTTGAAAAATGATGGCCCTTGTTTTGACAGTCAACTCTTTATTTGAACTGAAGCTTGGGATTTCAATAATACAACTGTATAATTCCGCGACTTCGAAATTTAAAGAAGTTAAACGAATTTTCAAGAAAAGAGGTCATGTGTATATGATTATCGTATATTTGAAGTCAACTTTTGAATTACAAAGTTTAGAAATCTAAATTATGAATTTGTTCGTTTTGACTATTGTGTTCTTAGAGAATGAGTATTTTAGATTAGTCAACTTATCGATTCATTAGTGTAAAAAAAACAAAAAAATCTTTTAATGATTAATGTATCGAATTTCTACGTAATATAAATCGTAAAGTCAACAGCCAACAATTTCGAAAATTATGAATCAATATCGATGGGTATCGTCATGTATGTATATTATAATTGTTTATTCATAACCTATTATCGTGCGAAAGCCTTAAATATTTTATAGCACACTAACCTCAAAATGCCAACTTTATTGTCGATTTTGAGGTTGTTGTGCTATAAAATATCGTATGAGACTGTTGTGGGAGGTGTTTTTCTACCTTGCTCGATTTTCTCACTCGCTTCGCTCGTGCGAAAACCCTCGAGCAAGGTAGAAAACCATCTCCCACAACAGTGTCATAATATACTATTTCTATATATATGGTGAAAGAAATAGCTTTTTCGTTTCGATTATATAGACTTCTAATTATGCATTTTGATTACGTATTCAGCAGTTGTTTTTCCACTTTCAAAAATGTGAGTTTTCTTTCTTTGAAATTTGAAGCTACGAATCTGTTCATACGAATCTTCAAAACTCGTAAATTGACTTCAAATAAAGAAAAAAAAAATTGTCGAATATTATAATCGAATTTTATTTTGATTACTAACTTCAAATTGGGTTACTGCACCACTGAATGCCCAATGTTTCTGTATATTTTGCATTTTGTAATGTATTTCATAGTATTCTTCGAATTCTTCAAAAATAATTGACCGTTATTAGAAAATTTAAGAATTAAGGAATCGTATTTTAATGTTTTCTTTATCCTATTGTAATGTATGAATATTAAAAATAAATTTGTATCATTAAACAAATCCTTAACAGGTCATTCATTGATGCAGTGACTTTATTTATTCATTTTTCGTATTAACTGTTGAGCTTACATTTTCGTTTGCGTCGGTGGCCGATTCTTCCCCTGGCCCTTCGTCGTTGTCGTCGTCAGCAGCTTTCGCGTCTTCGGCGCTCGACTGCTCCTCAGATCCTTCTATAGAATTTCCAATTGTTTCCCATTAAATTACTATACCTCGTCAATCGCAAGCATTAATTACACAAATTGTAACACAAAACTTCAACTTTACAAAAATATATATATGATGACTGAAAGCGGACATTTTCTGTGTACCATACTTTTAATTAATTACACGTGCACAATGTATTATTAGCTGAAACTTTTCTATTTTGACTCGGTTGTCTATTTAAAATTTATTTAAATAGACGTTTATTTTAATCACTATATACGTAATATTGAGCGATCTACAAGCTATTACGACGCCACGCGCGGTGACAAATTTTGTACACGTCTGAACCCAAGTGATGCCAAAATGAAGCAACTTAATGTTGGGAATTGTATATATTTGATAGACACGCATTTAATATCACTAAGTAGATTCATGTTGACACCTTTGCATCTAATGAACGTATATATTTCTCTGAAACTGTTTCTATTGAAAAATATGGAAACAAATTCCAGAGTCCTTTTTGCACTGAGAAATGAATTTCTTTCTTGTACCTATAAGTAATTTGATGCATTTGAATTATGAAAATGACATTTTTATTGTGACTCGCGAATATTTCAACATTGTAACATAAAAGAGTAAAAATTGGTGATTGTTACCACTATAATTAATACATGAATGTGTTATTTATTAAATGCATAGTTCGAATCAGATAAATAATAAGAGGATTTATGAAGTTTCAAAATTTAATTAGACGTTTCACACACACGAACTAAATTTCGAAAATGGACTTATCCTTTTATGGGTTTCAAAGTTACAAGTCTGCGCCAACTGTCAAAATATTAGATTAAGCTAGAGATTTTCAGTCATAATTTACTATCTTAAAGAGAGGTATTGTAGGTATAAAGAATCTCTTTCCTCAGCGCGGAGTCTTATTTTCATTGTATCCAGAATAAAGAACAGCAATCTCATGCATCGTCTTTGCAAGCAAATATTCACTCAAATTCAACTTCGCAACTTAATTCAAAGGCATTATAATTGTGTTAGTTTTTAGATTGAACGCTAGTTCGTACCCTCAAACTTTACCTGTGCCCAAATCCTTCAAAGCTTTCTCAATGTAAGGCCGACATTGGTCCTCCGAGGGAACTTTCTCTAGCTCTTCGCCTTGCACACCTGGTCAAATGATTTTTTTACGTTTGTTAATATAAATTATTAAAATTACGTCGTTTTCGAAGTGGTCTGAGATCGAGGAAAAAGAGCGCATCCTTCTGAAACCTTTTTAAAGTGACTTATCTTGTTGTGTTTTTTTTTAATTCAAAAACGATGTTGATGTACATAAATGTCTAACTGTTTTCATAACCCTTTCATGTTTTTAATAATCTATAAACAAACATTCACTACATTGATTTTTTTGGGATTCTTTTACAGTGACTTTACAACTGTTTATTCGTCTTATTACGGGAAGCATTAACACTACAAGCAAATATCCATATGGTGGAAATGGTTGGGTGTATAATAATGATAGCACAATACATTGCAAACATATAACGGAAGTGACACTGCGCACGATTCCTTGATATTGGGATTTAAAGTGTTATGACCGAGCAAAGCAGTAACGACACTTTTTTCCTCGATAATAAGCATTTAATGCGGATAAATTTTAAAACTTATTTATAAAACAGTTTTGCATGTTGTACAATTTCAGAATCTGTAAAGAATATAATTTTATATCAGCTTTTAAACAGTTTAAAAATGATTAAAAAATATGCTTGATTTAAAAATACTAGAGTCAGTTCAAATAGAGTTAATAACTGTATCATATTTCGCTGCATTATTATTTCATTTATTCCTTCACTTGTATGTATAAATCCATTGCAACAATTTTTTTAAGTACAATTATTGTTATATATCATTAGTTTCAAAACCTACCCATTGTGCATGACACTTTAATTCCCAATATTTTCTAACAAATAATGATCGTATAATATTTTCCTGTCTACGAAACAGATTTTACAATGAATATGTTGCTAAATACTGTAAACATCATGAAAAGCGATAAAATTATTATTTTTACATGGTATTGATTGAATATTGTGGGGGAATGTATTAGATTTGTTCGTATTATGAATCGAGGTGATCTTAGGCCACAGCAGCGACTTTGAACCAAACGCAAAAGAGAAAAATATATTACTACATAGAATGATCATAAGAGCATTGAATTCTGCTCACAATCATTACATTAAACGAATAAAATTTAACTTTAGAAACAATCGAAGGCACTTTGATTTGAAGGTTAGACTTTTACACGGAAATAAAGGATTACTAATGGTTATTAACTGGTTAAGTAAATTGGAGGCAATGGGAACAATCTGCACTCATTATTGATCTGGTTAGGGACTGAGTACTAAGCCCTGGCAAAAATTGGTGTTACTCAATTAAGCTTAAAATTTTGTTCATTACACGTTTATTCTTAGTAAAATGTACGTAGATAAAGATCTTAACATGTGCATACAATAACTAAGTATTTTACATTGTATTTATACTTACTGTATGTATATAAAATAAAATACTTGGTAAATATTCATACTTTTTTAATTTGGGGATCAGTACTCAGTCCTAATTAGAATAGTAATGAGTACGGATTCTTCCAATTGGTTCTAATTTAGTTATCTGATAAGTAATAATTTCTAACTAAGGTAACAAGTTGTATATACTTGCTAATTTTTAAGTGATTAGTATCCCATTATTGCACCAAGTTGTTGCACATAAAATACGTCTGTAATTGACGCCGGTGCTTCAAAATTAAAATTTTGCTACAAGATATAGATAAATAAAACTGTTCTGACTGGGATCACTTTGGCCTTATTTTGCATAGTTTACTCAAAGTTACTCTCTTGAAATTGTAGTCCTTCGGTGTAAATAAATAAGGTAAATACACAAGTAATTGAATTTTACGTAGCAATTTATAATTTAAACATTTATTACAATGTTTTTATAGAAAGTGTTTCATTAAAAAACTTACGGTATTTATAAGTTATAAAGACATTAAAATTTTTTTCATTTTTGTTTATCAAATGCGTTGATTAATAAAAGTAACATTTCTACTTGAGGTAGTTGACTACTAATGCTTTCATCCCTCAGCTAAGGACTAAAATATTTGAACATTTTTTAGAATTTAAGGAGATGCATCAGATCTACTGTAGCCCCTTCAAATAGTAGTTTATTAATTGAAAAACTTAGAGTTGTCCTCAATTCGTCTTAAAATAAGGAATATTTTGAGACCTAAAAAAGTACCTAACATTATTTCCTTTCCGGGAAAACTCCGGAACGCATAAAATGAGGTTAGGTTTTATGTTCGAAAGTTTTCTCGAATAGGTAATAATGGTAGGTATTTTTTTAGATCTCAAAATATTCCTTATTTTAAGATGAATTGGGGATAACTCTTAGTTTTTCAATTAACAAATTACTATTTGAAAAATAGCAAAAATATTATTAGACAAGGACAGCGTATACGGCTTCCTCTTAATTGTTGCAATGCAATCTCGTAAGTGATATGAAATTTCAAAGTGGTTCAAAGTTGCCTCGATTCACAATATAAAAAGTTACGAAAACATCTAGATTAATATGAGTGTAGCATAATTCGGACGATATCTACTTACCCAGTAGATAATATCAGAGTTATGTCAGACTTACTGATTTTCAAATTGAAATTTTATTTAATAGAAACTACTATACAAAACACTCTATTATTCTTATGTGTAAGTTCACGCATATACTATATTCTTCAACATTTTATTTTGCAAGCATTAGAGTGCTTGTATTTTTGTTGAGAAGATGTCGACGGCCCTTACGAATACTAGCACATTTCATACTGCCATGAAGAGTAGCACATTTCAGCACTTGCCACGAAGACTAGCACATTTCGCCATTCTCCACGAAGACTAGCACTTTTCAGGACTTTGCAACGAAAACTAGCACCATTCGCCGTTCTCACACGAAGACCAACACACTTCACAATTCTGCCACGAAGACTAGCACTTTTCGTATAGAATATGTAAATTTAAGTTGTACTGATAAACTCTCGGCGAATCAGGTTGATTCTTTTTTTATCGGGTTCGGGTAGGGTACTAGACCCTTTTAGTATTAAAATAATTATCGGTTTATCCGATAAAATCAGGCTACTCGAATAAATAAAAGTAACCTGAAAAAATCAGTGGCAGAAAATCGCCAAATGTGCTAGTCTTCGTGGCAATATCCTGAAAAGTGCTTGTCTTCGTGGGAAAATTGTGAAATGTACTGGTCTTCGTGGGGTAATGGCGAAATGTGCTAGTTTTCATGGGAGATTTCCAAATCTGCTACTCTTCGTGGCAAACGCCGCAAACGTGCTAGTCTTCGCAAGGGCCATTGATGTCTTCGTAGAAGCATTAACCCACGAGCAGGCGCGTGGCGCCTTTGAGACACCACACTTTTTCAAACGTCTTTTTCTCAGAAAATTTTTCTTTTTCTTCTTATTGGAACTTTTAGGTATTCTTCAGAAATGTTATTTAGCTTAATTTAATCAAATAAAAAATTCAAGAAATAAATTTTGAAAAAAGTTAAATAAAAATTTTTTTTTTTTAAATTTTTAATAAAATTTGTTACTAACAAATTAAAACAAAAACTATCTACAAAGTCATAAAAACATTGAACAAATGTTTATTATTGATAAACGAGTTACCCCAAACGTTTTTAGTATTTTATATCTGGTAGAAATCCTTGCTAACATTATTTACCTGAATTTGGCGCCTTAGAGGCGCCCACGCGCGTGTCCGTGTAGGACCGCGCGTATACACTGAGTGAAAGGATTCCTTGTGGCAAATGAATCGTGTACTTGCGGAATCGAATTCTCACGTACTGGCCGCAAATGTTGAATTCTTAATAGTTAAGAACTCGAACTTGAGAAAAGTCTGCACGAGTAAGATAAACATGCGGAGTACGAAAGGTTATTTGACGATTTTCTAGCAATATAATGATGCTTTTCAAGCATTAAAATATAAAAAGATTCTATACGTAGACATAATCATGGCAGGCGAAAACTTATTCTAATATGTAACGATCATATAAATATCTTAGAAATATGAAAAATTCAGTTAACCTTAAAGTCAGGCGGTCAGCCATTGGCAAGCGACTCAAGTACTCAGATCTCAACTATTAAGACGATGCGTTTATTAACTGTTAAGAAATATTCATTTGACCGTATTCAAATCCACAAAACTTAACAATTAAGAAATATTCTTTGCCGCAAAGAATCCTTTCTCTCAGTGTACTCGCGGGTTAATTTCAAATTCTTTTCTGGTTAAGCTGATTAGCTTATAAACTTTCAGGTAAATTCTTTAGCTAAAATAATTAACTACAAATTAGGTAATTTCCGACTAATTTCTACTAAAGATGTCATTCGATAAAATGCATTTAAGTCAGAGATTTTTTTATCGATCATTGACTGTTAACCAATAATGTTGTTGCCGGTATTATAACCTCGAAAAGCTATATATTTTTTATTGATTTACATTGAGATTCTATGCAGTACTACAGGCCGATTTATTCATAAACTTTCTTGATTCACTTTGATACTTTTACTTTCTTACTAACTAAAAATTAGCTACAAACAATGTTTTAGCTAACCCAATTTATAAAAAGAGAACTATCTAATTCCTGGCTAAAAACTACCTCACACTTCTAGCCAGCATAGCACCATACAATCACCACAACACCTCAAGCATCTTCGATATATCAGCTTGCGACACTCGGCGTCGCAGGACTGTCCGATCCCCTCGGATTATTCCCTCTCGCTTTCACAGATACGACAGGCGCGCGCGCGCATCCGAGGAAACTCGCGAGGATTTCGGCCGGGGAAAATGCCGATTTACACTTATATAGGTGGCCCGTCGCTGTCGCTACCTGGGCCGAGGCCGAACATTCTAAGTTTAGCGGCGGTGTGGGCATAGGCGGCGCGCGCGCGCGCGCTCGGCCGCGCCGAGTGTCGCTGCAAAGTCTTGGAAAACGCGAGGCGAATTTCGGGGGTTTTTGAGTATGATGAAGGGACGTTATTTTAGAGCTGTTGTTGTGTTCGGGATTTGGGTTCGAATGGGTTATTAAGGGAATGTAGGTGGGTATTGTGTGGTTGAGAGGATTTGGGATGAGAAATATAGTTTTTGTTTTATGCTTGGATGGGGTATTATTAACTGTTTCAGTTACAGTGTTCTTTAGAATGAATAATAAAGTTGTTGAAAGCTTGGCTCGTCAAATGTAATTAAATCTTATTTTTCGAAATGTTCTTACGGTTGTTTGCTAGAATGATGTTTGAATAAGTAATTGATACTTTGATACGTTATGTGTCAACTTAAAACAGAAAGTTATAATAATGAAAGCCTGAACATTTTTCAGTTTCTTTTTTAAAGTTGATCGTATGGAAATTTTTAAAAATATTTTGTGTCAAATATTCGTTAACAACGTGTATATATTGTTTTATACGGAGTATATAAAAATATGTATTAGGATCGACTGTAAATCATGCATATCAATTAGCTTTAAAATTTAGAAATTGATGTCAGTATTCTATTTTTTCAAATTACATTCACCAGATACATTTTATTCCTCAAGAGAAAAAGTTGCGAATGAAAGAGGCAATGAATCAATATTATTAATAAAAAATTGTTATCGATATGTCGTTGGTAATCGCAGTGTTTGTTGTAGATGTATTTTAAAATATAAAATTGTAGCGCTTCGGAAGTATTATAGAAAATATTATAGAGGATTGAGGCGTTATGATGTATGTAATAGCTATGCAATGATTCAGACTAAGTTTATTGATAGCACGAACACGCGCACTTTGAGGTTATGTTTCATATAGTTAATGGACTAATAACCGGCTGTTAATGTCCTGATGTGTCATGTTTTCGTTTATAGGTACTACAGACATAAGTTAAATCGACTGTTCCACTGCAAATAGACATAACACTAAGAATAGTAGGATATTAAGAAACCAACTTAAGCATTCAATAATGGGATTTAACTAAAAAGTATCTTGGTAGTGTGCTTAAAAAATATTTTTAAACATTACCTAAATGTATTTATATTTTTAATTCAGAAAGAAATTACTATAGCAGAGCTTTTTACGTAGTATCAAAGAGAAAAATAAATGTTAGAGTCGCTTTTTGAAACACTAAACTAGTGATTCGAAAAATAATTATTGTGATCTCAAGGAAGAGGCTTAATACAATTAAGTAGTCTTCTGTCCAAACATAACCTCAAAATGTCATTCTAAACCTTAACCCTGTAACGCCCAGCCATAGAAATCGTTGAGTAAAACTTCTAAAAAGTATTTAGTAATGTGTTTTGGTCATTTTGGAATGTATTTATGCAATAGAACTTTCTATCAATTTTTTTATTTTTCTCGGCTTTTATGCTTCTTTCGAGATAGGAAATGGTACTCTTCGATCTGGTGGACGGATTTTTTTGCAGAATTTTGAGTTTATCACATGAATATTTAAGAAAACCGAAATATTTTATGTTGCTCGTGAGCAACGCTGGGCCTTAGAGGGTTAAACGAACCGAAGCCTGTTAGATATTAATTTATTTAGCCTCTGTTTTTCCGAAAACTATTTGATAAAAAAATGAAAGAGAAGATATAAGCTGTGACGAACAACTGCAGTGCATAATAAATCGATTATTCAAATATTGTAAAACAGAATATTTCACTTTAGAAATAATAGTAATAATAATAAATATTAAAGGAAAATGAAGCACAATTAGTAGCACATATTTTAATTTTCCATAACAAAAAGAAAAATCGATTCCATCAACATACCAACTCAAACCCCAAAAGAATCCACGCGCAGCCCGAATCACCCGGTGGACGGTTGACTTTGACACTTCCAGGCGCGCTTTTAAAGCGCACTCTCGGGGGGGAGGGAGAGCCGTTTTTATAATTAACGTCGCCGACCTGACCGTGATCGGCTGGCTACGAGTCGAGCTTTCAAGAAGGTGGGGAGAGGGGGGAGCCTCCAATGTCAAAATTGTTTCGCTAGATCGGCAAGATACAAGATCCGCCTCTGGAGAGAGAGAGAGAGAGAGAGAAGAGAGGAGGGTTTTGAGGTAGCCAGTGCGTGCGCGCGCCTTGGCAAGGTCCACCGCGTACGACGCGAGGTGGGGAGGTTAAAGATAGAAAGGGATCGACGGCTCTCTGGTGCAGCAGAGCTTTCGCCCCGCGAGTCGTGACGGTAGCATGTGAATTGCGCGCGGCGCGGACTCATGCGTATTTTGCCTCCTTTTCTCTTTGTCGCAATTTGTGGGTTTTTGAGTGCTTTGGATTTTGGGGTTGGAGAGTGAATTTGTATGAGGGAGATTTGTGTGATTGGAGTGAGAGAAGATTATATTTAGTATGGTCGAACGTTGTTGTATTTTGGTATTTTTTCAGCATTTGAAATGGAACAAAAATGTACTTAGATTTCAACGAGGTTAAATAAACCTTTGGAGCACGAATTTCATTCTTTGGTTGTATTGAAAATTTGAAGGCTTTTTACAGTTGCTGGTTATTAATACAGTGTCAGCTTTTCGAAATTCAAAATGGCTGGTATAAGATGGAGTACAGAAGTAAAACATTTGTTATAATTTCATGAAAATCACTATTATATTGGTTGAATTTCGAAAAAATAATAACGGATTAGTAATCAGCGAGCCCGAAAACTATACAGATATACACCAAAATTTGGTAAAGAATGACTACATTTTATAACTTATTACGAGTAAGAAAAATTTAGACAATTTATGAAAAATGACATATTTTGTATATTTATGTGTTTGATACTCTGTTAAAGCACCAAACAAAGTTCTATGGAATTGGCCATTAATTACTTGAAGACCATAAAAAAGTACACAAAAAACATAAGGCTCTAAAGTCCCATTGAGCTTCAAAATGTTAAATTATTATTTTCAACATCGCAAAACTGTCGTTTTTTCAATGAGAGTACGCATTTTCTATTTCATAAGGACTGCAAGACTATTTATAGAGAACAATATAAAAATATCAAAAGAAATATCAGTTAAATTATATACACAATCAGAGGCTTTAAATATGTTACAAGTTCCTCAAACTTCTATAAACTTGTCTCCGACTTACACAAATTTAGTTTTATTTATAAATTTAAATCAACATACCTAGCCACCATTTAGTATCACGAGTTTTCAAAACTAGTTATAATAGATTACGAATAATAGGCCTGTTTTAAATATAGTTAACAATTACTTCATTGTTCAGCCAATTTGGATCAAATATCACGACTGTAAATTAAAACGTACATTAATTACTGACTAGAAAAATGTAAGATTTATAATCTTGATATAATAATGTATTATAGCATTGAAGTTGTTTGTATCTTAACAAATAGTTAAAGTAGATCGAGTACCAGTGGTAGAATATATAGAGTGACCATTTTAAGGTTAGATGTGACGATTTCTAGTCTAGTAACTAACCATTTTTTACCGATATTTTCAAAACTCGTTTGTTTTTAGTTTCAAACCCGTTTCATTAATAGTCGTAATTTCTAATAAGAATATACTCATAAAGTAACCGAAAATTTGTCCAAAAAATGTTTCTATAAGAAAATATTACGTGGTTTTGATGAAGCTCTGGCAGTCTTTCCGTAAAATAATTTCTATAGACACTAATCAAGGGTATGCTACAAATACGTATCTGATAAATCTAAACATAACCTAAAATATATGCAAATAGTCGTCTGAATGTATTACTATGCCAAATTAAAGATATAAAATACATTGTACTTCATTTCCATATCTCTGAATCTTCTTTCTACCAAGCTCATACTTTTGCCAATCTTTCAACGTGCGTCATCAAATTCTAACTATATCCATAACCATACATCTATTCCTTTTAGTACTAAACCAACACGTTACCTTTTCGATTCCGCACATGCCCAGCCAAATTTTTCCAACGCAATTTCACACTCGCGCACACGTTGCAATAAAAAACCGAAGGAGAACCGTATACATTCCTAATTACATTGTCGGGGAGCTATTAGTCAATGTTACCCCGCGGGGCGAGCCTTTCGCCCCTTACGTAATTGGCTCGCGTCACTGTCACTCGGTCCAAAAATCTTAATCTCAATAATCTTTATGAAGAAAAAAGAGAGAGACTCTCGAACGCACTTGTACAACGTCTAAAAGCGTAACGCGATTTAGGTTTCGCGGTGCAGTTTTGTTTTTTATTAGACTGTCGCGGTGTGTGAAAAATTTTTATTTTTAAAAATTTGTATTTCGAGTTTCTCGAATCTATTTTATGAGCGTGACGCTCGCGAGACCGCAGTTGCGAAAAACTTTGAATCTTCGCTGGCCTGCTTATGTAATATCGCGGAGAACCGATCTATTCACAAGGAAAATTCAGAAATAGTATCGTCTCTTGAATTATTTGAATATTATTAAATTTTTAAATTATTTTTTTCTTCTTTAATGGAATACAGGGATATGTAATTTATAATAACTTGACTTGAAGAGTTTTAACATAATTTTGTCCCAATCTAAGTAAATGAGTAATTGTTAGTTATATTGCGTTAATTTCAAGTTTCTATACAATCTCAACATAGTAGATATCGGATTGTTTGAAAGATAAAATATATAAATTAAAAGGACATAGAGATTATCATAGTTAAATTGACAAAATAAAATAGAAAACATTTCAGTAGAATAAGCCGAGTTTGACGAGACGCGCACTCATTCCATATAACACTCACCACGTTACTTTATCAAATTTAACCACATTTGTCTCAGGTCCCTTATTAATTCACATTCCATATACTTCCCTCAACTCCAGAAAACCTTATTCTCCAAACTGCACTTTTTGTCACCGCTGCCAAACTCAAAAGTCCTCAGCCAACTTCAAGAATCAAAAGCACACAAAACTTCCACCAAACTGACCAATCACAAAACAATACGACCCTCAAAAGAACCCCCATAAACGTCGAATGAACCAAGTTCAACACAACCGTACACCCCCTCCTCCCCCCTGTCCCCTATTATCGACACTGCGAAGGACGCGCTCTTATCCTCGAATTCTCCTGGTGGCGAGTAAGCAGTAGTACCCGGCAAGGTCAGGGCTAGAAGGCCCAGTAGGATGCCCGCGACGACGATCGCGGGTCTCATCCGCGAGCCCGTCATTATTTGGTCGACACAAGCGTCTCCAACAACACGCGACGACGCAGCGCACACTGCTGGCCGAGGCGCGACGGCGATGCCGCGCGGCAGCGGCACGCACTCACACACGCGCGCGCACACGCACACACACACTTGGCTAGCCAGGCAAAAGTGCCTCTTGCTCCCCCTGCTGCGGGCCGCTTGCTTGTAAGTGAGAGAGAGAGATGGAGATGGCGACGGCTGAGGTAGGTAGAGAGAGATGGACGAAGGGTTAGAGAATGCGCGTGAGAAACGCGAGCGAGATGCTTCGTCTCTGTTCGGCTTGGCTTGATGAAAGAGATGGAAATAGAGAGGCGCGGGTAGTTGTAGGCAAGAAGCTAGATACATTTATCTATATGAGAATTTAGATAGGTTTATGTAGATGAGACTGTACGTTGGATTATCTAGATAAGAGCTGGATAAGTTTATCGAGACAAGAATTTAGGTACGTTTTTTCTGAGTAAGTTCAACTATTAAATTTATCTAGATAAGAATTAGATTCATTCTGTAGATATGAATATCGATATGTTTAGCTAGATAAGAATCTAGATAATTTTATCTGAGTAATGACGCAGATAAGTTTATCTGGGTAATGACGCAGATAAGTTTATCTGGGTAATGACGCAGATAAGTTTATCTAGGGAAAAATCTAGATAAGTTTATCTAGGTAAGAATCTAAAACAGGTTATTTAGCTAAGCATCTAGATAAGTTTATCTAGGTAAGAATTTAGATAAGTTTAGGTAAGAATTTAGATAAGTTTAGGTAAGAACTTAGATAAGTTTAGGTAAGAATTTAGATAAGTTTAGGTAAGAATCTAGATAATTTTATCTAGGTAAGAATTTATATAAGTTTAGGTAAGAATTTAGATAAGGTTAGGTAAGAATCTAGATCAGTTTACCTAGGTAAGAATATAGATAAAAGTATCTATATAAAGTCTAGATACGTTTGTCTCGATTAGAATCAAATACAAAATGTAGATAATTGTATCTAGATAAGAATCTAGATAAGTTTAGCTACGTGAAAATGTAGGTAAAGCTTGTATAGAAGATTGTTAATATAAATATCTAGATAATTAAATCTAGATAAGAATTTATATAAAGATAAAAAAAATTGAAATACGTCAATTTAAAAAAAATAATAAGCACATTTTTTGTATCTTCATACGCATTTATCTATATATACATATAAAACAATTTGATAAGATTGTTTGACATTTTAATTAAATTAGATAATATATCTAGATACCCTAGTAGAAAATTATCTAGTTTTATCGAGGCCCTCGATTATTCCCATGGCAAACTAGATAGATCTACATAGTTCTAGATTAATTTTCCACCAGGGTAACAGAGTATTTAAATAACATTATCTATATTAATTTTTCTTTTTACAATATTGTTCAAAAGGAGTTCATTTAATCAAAAATCAACCGCAAATATATTTGAAAAACCCTTGGGATGTACAAAGGTTCAATTATTTACTTTTTATATTTTTCTAGACAATCATTTCATTCGCGAATGTGTTCATGCGTACATTGGAACATCAGCTGTTCATTTATTTATTTATTCATTTATTCATTTGTATAGTTTGACGGACATAAATAAGAAACAAAGCTTTATAAAACTATTCGATGAAACTTTGTCTACGTGTCTTTTCTGCGAAACTCAGCAGAACGAAGCATATAGAATCGCACAATTTCAAAGTATCCGTTTTTTCGCGTACACGCGCTGTATATCTCTCCTTCTCACCGTCTCGGTTTTTCGCATTCGGATTTCTATTTATTGCCCGGGTGTCGCCGCCGTCGCCGCCGCCGTTGCTCCACTATACGCGCGGTTGTCTCTCGAGCGCGCGAGCTCTTCCGAGGCCAGGGTAGATCACCGCCGAGAGAGATAGAGAGAGAACAGCCCCGCGTAATCGACGACTTTGACCGTTGCTCTCGTTCGAGCGCCATTACGTAGGTCGCTAGCGTTCAGTCTGATTTTCCTTCTTACTTCATTGTGGATTTTGATTTTTATCCCCTTTATTTTGGGTGGTTTTAGACTTTCAGCGGATTTTTTGTTTCATTTTTGTTGTGGTTAGGTTGTTGTAATAGAAATAGATTCCTGGTGGTAGAAGTTCTGTTTCATAGATATAGTAAATAGGAAAAATGAATGGTTTCTCTCCCTAGTGTGAGAAATCTATTAAATCCTATTCACCAATACAAAAATTGCATATACATCCTATTCACAAATAGCATCTCTTCATATTTGGAAAAAGGAATTAATAGGATTTAATAGATTTCTCACACTAGGGCTGCTACACTATTTTTCATGGAGAAAATAGTCATTCTTACTGACATAATTATCACTACAAATTTTGCATAGGATTATGTGGATCTGAGTTTAAATTCAATTACAAAAATATTATAAAGATAATGTTTTCAAAACATTATTTACTTAATGAGAAATATAATATGGAGCAAAGGAATGAAGTTGACTATGTATATCGAAAATGTAAAGGGGCTAAGAAGAATGCCGCAAATCTGGCGTTCTGAAATTACAAAATCTAACAGACACGTTTATAAATGTACTTGTTGCCAATGCAGAGAAAAAAAGATCTAGCGATTATAGTATAGACACTTGATTTACTTTAAAAGAATACCAATCTTCCTTGCGATTTTAGTATAAAATCGATGCGTTGGAAGCATGGGACTAAATCACAGACTATACGATTGCTCGAGCTCATCATCCCGTAGTTCCATGCGACTCATCCTAGTTTGTATGGGAATTACGGAACAGCTTAGGCCCGCTTAGGAAGAAAGCGAAGAGGGAGAAACTGTGTGTGCTACCGAATGCTAAGTTACTCCAAGACTCTCAAATACCGAAAAGAGATGACCAATTTAGAGTTACAGTATGATGGCACAACAATAAAGAGATCATTCTTTTCTTGCTCGAATCCTACACTTTCATTGCACGAACTCTGACATACCAAAAATATTTCGAATCTTTCTCAAATTTTTGAAACTCAAACAATCAAAATCTTTATTATCATTATAACAACTTCCCCTAATCCCAACTCCACTGAATATAATTTATTATATTACTCTAACACCACCCAAGAATTCGCAGGCGAACTTGAAGCAATCCACCAGAGAGGTCACAGAACTCTCCTGGTGTCCGGCGAAAATTGCCTTCACCTCAGTCGACGACAAACAAACAAATGCAATCCAATAGAACCTCCTCCCTCCTCCCCCCCCCCTCCTCACGTATGCGCATCCCTACAAGCTTACAAGCAGCGGCCAATGACACATGACCATTGTTTCGGCTTCGCATACCGATGATCGGTCACACAACCCTGTCCATCCGTCCGCATCCTCTCTGCTTCTCTCTCTCTCTTTTTCTCTCGGTCGTTGCTCGCGTCTATTACTAGTGTGTACAGGTATACGTCGATCGCGGCTTTCTCTTTTGACGGCTAGCGTAGGCTCTGGGAGCCCCCAGAGAACGAGAGGGAGAGAGAGAGGATTGAATATGCCAAATATAAAGTAGCGAGGAGCGGTCAGTGCCTGGTGGTAGACTGCGGCAGGCAGGCAGGCTCGACGCGAGCGAAATTGGGGCTTTCTATTTGCGTAGTTTCCTTGGGCTTTTTTCGCGGTTAACTTTGGAACTTTTGTTAATAGCTTTCTTGGGAAACGCGAGCGCGCGTGGTGGATGTGGTTCTCTGGCGTTTCTTGTTTTTTTCTTCTTTTCTTTTTGCTTCTCTTTGGTTATCGAGGAAAGTTTTATGAGCTTTCTGAGGTTTGTCGCGTGAGTGAATTCTTATGGTTGGGTTGTAGGTCTTCTTTTTTATAGTGATGGTTTGATTTGAGTGATCGAATCAGATAGGTATATGTCTGTGTGTATGATTCTGAATAAGTACAATATTAATTTATTTTATAAATATACGTTAAGGCAGGTAGGACTGAGGTGGCTCCTGAAATTGTTAAAAATTTTCTTAAAATTTTATATGATATACATAAGGTTTTGCCAAGTAAATATGTGGATCAGATGAAATTGAACTATTCCACATAACGTAAAGGTGTTATGAATTATCGAATACTTTAATGATAATAGAGAATATTGAAAGAATAGAGAAACATTTTGTTACAAACTTAGATTAGAAAATAATCGTGCGCCATTTGAGAATTTTTTCAACATTTTTCTAATAAAAATAGAAAGTTGGGTATTATAGAGTTAATTTGCGCTACGAATCGGCAGAAAACTTCAGAATATGAAATATGTTTTCTCACCTTAGACATGAAATGGCCCCTTTTTTATGCCTGTAAACCGGTTGGAAAATTATGCATTTCAAGCGAGTTTGATCAAAGTGTTGAGAAATATTCATGTATCTCCCCTGAAAAGAGGTGAGAAATGAAAAATATCCATTTCTCGCACGAAAAAAGGTGAAGAATGGATCTTTCTCATTTCTATTCGGGTGAGAACTGGAAATTTCTCACCTGTTTCAGGAAAGAAATAGATAATGTTAAAAACCCCGTAAATAGGCCAAATCATGCCTTTGTTAAAAAAAAACAGTGTGTAACACGGGAAGAAAAGCTCTTTATTTTTTGACTTTATGCAAATAAAATCTAATCTATTCTATTCTATTCTATATTCTATTCTATTTTATTCTATTTCAGACTCGGGTGCGGTGTTTGCAGCACTTGACTCTGTCTTGGGCGCCCTCGACTCCGACTCGTGCTGCAAACCTCACCCTCGCTAGCAATAGCTCATTTTCTCCCCCTCATGCACGACGTACTATTTTGTCTGTTTGACTAAATAAATATTGAAACTACACGGGAACTACATAGACCTGCTTTATACTACGAAAAGAATTGGACGTGTGACTAAGTATAGCGTGTTTCTACTGTAATTATTATAGATAGATTTTAATATCTGTAAAACATCGTTATATTTAATGGATCCGATTTAGCTTGATGTCAATCATTAATCTTAACACATTATTAGGTCAAATCAAATAAATGTCTTCCATGTTATATATGACATATGTGGGCAGATATATTAATAGGGTATTTTAGTTTAATTTAATTAATAGTCGATTTTGTGTTGGCTTATTTTGCAGATTATTTAAGAATAACTAATCAAAGTTATCGTATAAGTTTTATTTCAAGATTTTTAGTTTTATATATGAGCATTATATCCTTAAAGATTCATTAACATTTCAAGAGTAATTACAATTAGTATAAAGTTACGAATTTTTTTTTATTTTAATATGCTGTAAAAACGAAAAAAGAATTCTTTTATTCTGGCATCTAGAATAGTCACACTCATAAATTAAATTTTTTTCTTTTTTTAAATGAGCTACACATATTAAATCACGAAGCTTATGTACGAAGCCATACACGACTTCGGAGTTCTCGATTGCCGTAAGTTTCAATTATTTGCACTCACACGGAGAGAAAAATATAGTAATTGCTACTAAATGGGGTTAGGACTGAGTACAGTACAAGGTAGGTAAATCGGAACCGATAAAACCTATTTGGACTGATTCCTAATATAGTATTAGTAATAAATCCTCCTTGGATAATTGAATAATATTGAATAATTATTTAATATTTTTCTAGCATAAAAACTTAAAGAGCTATGGCTAGAAGTAGAGGCGCCATTTTTTACTAAAATAGCGCATAATTGAGATCAATTGGTTAATATCTTGAGAATATAAGGGCCCATTGGAAAACACGTCTCAAAGTTTTAGCAAGTATCGTTTTCTAAACCTCCAACACTCTCCCAGTAAGTCCTAACCTGCATAGTACTGCCAACCCATTTTACTCTTCGTCTCCGAATTCCTAACCTAGTATAGTAATCATTGCTAACCTTTTCTCTCCGTGTAAATAAATAAATAAATAAATAAAATAAACAAGTAAATACATAGAAAAAAAGGCCTAAATAATAACTGTTACTATTGTTCTTCGTTTCTTTTAATAGGAAAAAGAAAGAAAACGAAAACGTTCGTCACACCAGAATACCCCCTCAACTCTCCAAACATTTTGTTCCTCTCCCAAAAGTGAACTCTCCCAACTCGTCGTTCCCTTTTCCCCTCGCGATCGTGCCTTCCCGTTGCGTCAGAATCTCTCTCTCTCTCTTTCTTTCTCTCTCGCGCCCGGCTATAGCATCTCTCCGCGATTTCACGCGCGCGGGGATCCGCTCGAAAATACGGGAGCAAGGTCGCGCGCGACGGAAGACCGCGTCGTCGTCTCTGACTCTCCGCGTGCGCGCGCGCTGCTTCGACCGAATTCTTTTTCTCTCACTCGGGCGGCACTCGTCAAAGCGCGATTTTTTCTAGGCTGAGGATGGTGAACAAAATGGATGGGCGACGGGATTTTTTCGGAGGTCGCGGCTAAATGGGTTGAGCGAAAGGTTAAGGTCTTGCGCAGCGCGACGATATGCGGACGCGCGCGTGGACAAAGGTTCGAACGCAGTGTATACGGTTTGCGCGCGCCGAGATTTTTACGTACACGAGTATACCAAGAGCTTTGTGGGGTGTGCGTGCGTGGAGTTTGTTATCTGGTGGTGATTGAGAATGCTTACGGGATTTAGTAGTAGAGGGTTCTTTCGTTGATTTTTAAGGCAAGTTTACGAGAGCATGATGGTGTTTTTTTAATTATATTAGTATTGTAGATTGTGAAGCTGGATAAAGTATTTCTCGTTGGAGTATCTTAGATTTATTAGCAAATGCATTTACTGGGCTGGCGAAATTTTTAGATGTGAAGTTTGCGTAAGGGACGTTGGTAGAAATCAATCTAATGCTGAACTAATAATTGGCCATTAATAAATGGACATTAATGGCCGATTATAGGCTCGAAATGGGGCAGATTTCTACCAGGGAATATTGAGACAAATTCAATTATCTCTAAAAAGAATGAAGCAGAGCCAACGAGCTCTGGGGAAAATATTTATTCTATAGTAGTCATTATTCATAAAGTAAAAGGTAAATTTTACACTAAAAACTACATTATGAATTTCAGTATTTTTAGTGGAGAATTCACCCTTCACTGCGCATGTGAGTTAGAAAAATTAAATTTTATATTTTTACTAGTATATCAAAAATTTTTGACTATGCAGTTATAAACGATCATCGAACGCTTTTTTTTGTTATCAACTCAAACTAAAAAAAACCCTGCCAGAAATCAGACAATTTTTATAAAAACACCTTAATTTTTCCGAAAATCGCCAATAAATCATTAGTCTCAAAATGGCTTCATCATCAAACCTCAAAATCGTCGCTACCCTACTCCTGCAACTTCTAACCTCCAATCCAACAAACATCAAAAACCCCTCTAAAAAAGAATCTCTCCATCCACCCAATCATAATTAATAATTAAGCCATCAAGCACCCTGGCTCCCCCCGAACCCCAAAAACGTCTGAGAATTAATCTAGCAGAGCAGCAGCACGTTAGAAGAAAGCCTATTAGCCGTAAAGATATTCGCCCGCGCGGGGCAAGAGAGCTTTGAGATGGCAAAAGCGCGCGAGACTTGGAAGATAGACCGAGAGAGAGAGAGAGAGAGAGAGAGAGAGAGAGAGAGAGAGAGAGAGAGAGAGAGAGTGAGAGAGCGTGTGCAGCAGCGATGTGCCATCACGGGCGCCTTTATATTTAGACGTCCGGGCTGCCGCCGAATAAGGTGGCTCTTACGCACAGCGCACGTGTATATAACTGCCGCGAGGCAGCGGTATTAGCGCTTCTTCTTCATCTTCTTCTTCTTTTTCGCGAGTTTCCTAGCATTTAGCGCGGTGCACAGATTCTACGGGCTCTCGGTGCGATCGATCCATCGATTTTTGGACTCGGATTCAATGCAGGTTTTTGCTTCTCGCGATGGTTATTTTAACCCTTTGAATCACACGGTTTTTCTTTACGCTGAAAAAAAAATTTGTTAAATCTTGGTAAACGTTTCCTTGAATCGTACTAAGAAAAGATTTACTTACATAAAGTAAATATTTATTGAATTGATGAATACAAGTCAAAACATAATTAAATATTTACTATTATCAAATAAATCTTTTTTTAGTACGATTCAAGGAAACGTTTACTTAGATTTAACAATTTTTTTTCAGTGTAGTGTTAATTTACATATGCGTAGGATATGGATCATATGCGTAGTTGTAGGTTTCTTGGATTGCTGATTATTGCGAGTCTGGGGTATAAAATCGAGATATCAAACTGGCGGATTCATAAGGGAAGACCAAACTCGTGAGAAATAAAACTTTTGACGACAGTTTCATAATGAGTGACGTAAACGTACATAATAACATTTTCACGATGATATTACTTAGCTCAATGTAAAATGGTTTCTTTTTCCCGAAATTCAGGTATTTTTTTTAGTATTTCTACGTGCAGTTTATTGTATGGATAAAGTTACTAAACGAGCTATTCCTGCATTTGATAAATACCTACGCTTTATCAATTTTTTATAAAATATTTAAAAACCATTAATAATTCAGAATTTTCATAAAAAATATTTAAAAATAGTATTAACGTGACTCACTTTTAAACGATGTATTATGTTATAATGAAAATAAATGATAGTTAATATGTTTATCAAAAGTTATATATAAACTATTCTTTTGGTAAAGCTTTTCGTAAAGTCGATTACCGCACTTAATTTACAAGAAAATGATTTTCATTGTTTATTATTTTAACTTTTTATCTGCAGTTATAAATTAAGTTGGTTCGTAAATAACTTAGAATGAGATACTGAATTATCATAAAATTCAATTCGGATTTTTTTGCTTATCTCTAATTTTGAGGAGTTTTCTCTTTGCCATTAAAAATGCTAGTAAATACGCAAGAAAGTACACAACAAAATCACAAAAATTAAGCAGTTTAAAATATTACGGCATAAACGCGTTTGTTGTTATAAACATTGAAAAGTAATGAAAGATGAAATGACCTGTTTGATATTTCTGGGAACACTATTTTGTATACATAAACTGTAAGGAGTTGTGAAAGCTTAACGTCATCTGATTGATGTGGGGAAAATGACAGGTGTTTATGCCCGTGGAAAAGCAAACAGTTAAGTCATGAAATTTCGATAAAAATAAGTAAACGTGGGTTTACAAGAGATGAGGTTTCCGCTATAAAATAGGTTTTAGATCGAATCTGCAATTCATCAATTCGTCAATAAAAAATCTTTTTAAAAAGTACATGAATCTTTATACACATAGTTTTGGCCAATATGAATGTCTCTACTTGATATACTGGATTTTACAAGTATCATCGTGTATAATGTTTATATATTTTTTAAATACCATTCTTAAAATCCTTTCGATATTAATTACAATAGTAAACGAAATTATGATCTGTAATACCCTGGTAGAAATTAAAATAAGATTACTAATTAAAAAGCTAATTTATGATTACATGTACTAAACAGAAAGAAATGCTTCGAAATTAAGCAAAAGGAAGTATAAGTTCAATAAAAGAGATTGCGAAAATTTGACCATAAAATGTATACCATTCCGATGAGAGATAAAATTAAATGACGGCTAAATGCATTACGATATATAAATTTGATTTGAATAATGGTTTGAAGGTAATAATTGTTTTAAAATATCAATAACATTACATTTCGAATCAAAAACTAAATCTTCTTTTGGCATAGTGAATTGATCATCTTCTAGTCTAAAAATGTATTCGATTTTTACCAGCATCAATGTGCATCAATTTTTGTTAAATACATCAATATAATTATGAAAAAAATTGATAAAGCGTAGGTATTTATCAAATGCAGTAATAGCGTTTTTAGTAATTTTATCCATATAATAAACTGCACATAGAAAATGTGAAGTATCAAATTTTGTTAGTTCCCTGTTAGAAAATTGAGCATCATTTATGACCTGTTCGCTATCTATTGACCACAGACCAACCGTGGTCAATTTGTAGCCATCCTAGTATGAGGAATCTATTAAATCCTATTAATTCCTTTTTCAAAATATGAAAAGATCCTATTTGTGAATCGGATGTATATGCAATTATTTTATTGGTGAATAGGATTTAATAGATTTCTCACACTAAGGCAACAATTACACCACAAGTATTTTGGTTTAATCGAATTTACAATATAAAATTCAGTTTACTGATGCGAGATATATAAGCGAAATTGCAGTATTCATGCATTCTAAGTTGTAACTGATTCTACACATAAAATATATACCCATGATGCCTAGAATAGGTATAGTATAAGTCACACTAGATCATTCCTATGTAACAAATAAACAAACTTTGCCGTACACATATTATAGACTCATAAATCAGTGAGTAAAAACAACCGTCATCCACATAGTCATTCAAAGGCAACATAAATAAATACAAAATAAGTTCATGGGACTATACTTATCTCTCCACGTCAAACTTCGAACTATACGAGACTCTCCAAAACCATTGGTTACTTTTAAATTGGATGAACTAAAGTTAGCGGGTATATGTATCTATATGTATCTTTTCGGCCGCCATATTGACATTAGCAAATGGTAGACGGCAAATTTGGATTCTCAATAGGTTATAGAAATCGCAATACTCGCTCAATTTAAAATAGTGAAACTTTACTATATTACACGTGCACTGATTCCGAGCATCTGCAGGGAATTAGTCAAATTCACTATTCCTTGGTAAAGTTTTACACTATTTCAAATTAAGCAAGTACACCCTTCTAGAGCTCCACACTGTTTACCAAACTCGCAATCATTCGCTACTGTTGTCTCAAACTTTAGTTACAAACTTTTTTGAGGAGTAAACAGAAGTTTATCCGTTGTATGCAACTATTGATATTGCAACGACTCTTAACGCTTGCTTTGTTGAGATCGGTTTTGTTTACCAAGTGCGGTCTCTCGGGGACCTCAGTGAGAATCATTTATAAATCCAACTATTTTTGAGTTTTTTTACAAATCTCGAACATACCAATTACGTACCAGGATGGTTGAGGTCGCTCATTACGATTTTGAATTAAAGTTGCTAAATTCAGAACTAAAATGGCCAACATTTGAACAAAAAATTCAAAAACAAACATAATTTGAGCTTTTGGATCGTCATATTGGATTCACCATTTTGAATAATGCAGCAGAATGCTCGAATGCAAGAATTCACGCTTGTGATTGAGTATCCACTTGAAATGGCACAAATTCGGAAGGTCCGAGTCCTCACATCGGTTTTCTTAATCGCGTGACCTCATACATCGTTTAAATTCTTATTTAGCAAACACAATTTTCAATACAATTGCTACTCATGAAATATGGGCGTAAAATAATTAATTCTTTCACTTTTGTGTATAATTTAACCTTGCGTTTCATTTAAAAATTATTTAAAAAATCATGTCCAATTTTTACACAGCGTGAATTTTCTGATAAAAATTACGGTATCAAAAATCATTGTAAACGTGGAACATACCAACTTTAAAGAAAAAATTATCCTGACGAATGTTAAAAATGAACTTTATTCATTACAATTCTTACCAATCGGTACGGTGCATTATACCGTTCCTCAGGGTACCTCTTTTTTCCCACTGTCACAATACCCCATCCAGTTTACAATGACTTTTTACAATTATTTCTTTGCATCCCTCTCCTTCGTTGAACCCTACACTTGGCAACCCGAGCGTCACACACCTCTAAATTCGCCACATTTCTCGCAGGCAACTAGGTCTAATAGTTACCAGTATTACCACCTCAACCCGACAATGCATCTCCCCCGTACAGCCCCTCTAGTACTCTCTGAGCTCGCGACAACCACGACGTCGCGCGCCTCTCCTCCTGCAAGTGCGGATAGCCGCACACCGCGGCCAATTGGCCGGTTCGCGGTCTATTATTAAAAGACATCCCGCGGCCCGCTCGCCCCTCTCCCTGCACTTGCGTGCGTGCATGCATGCACTCCCGGCCTCGTGGCAGCGCTGTTTCGCGTCATTGTGATTTATTGCGCTTGGACCTCTTCGAGAGAGAGAGAGAGAGTATGTAGAAGCACGAGGGCTGTCGGCGCGATGACGTAGGGAGAGAGAGAGAGAGAGAGAGAGAGTGTGTGACGAGTGGCCGAGCGTACGTGCAGACTTTTTTTTTTCTTGGATGAGACGCCGAGGTGCTGCTGCTGATGCTTCCTGGTTTGTCGCGCTTTGGGTTTATATATAGGTGCGGAGTTGGGAGTTGGCGTCCGCTGTTTGGAGCGAGATGATTTTACTGGAGATGTGGGTAAAGGGGAGAGGATGCGCGATGAGAGATAATTGAGAATGCGGGTGGTGGAGGAATTGTAGTTTTTAGATATAAGAAAGTTTGATGCTAGGTTTATTGGATGTGCTGGGCAGTTTACTGAATTATTAGAAGTCATGTTGATTGAAATCGAAATTATGAAACTATTGTGATACGGAAAAACTTTACTTTAATGATAAGTGATCGATTCTAGTGATAATAGAATTAACAATTAAATTTTAGTGAAATTTGGTGTAATGCTAGATAAATCATTTATTGTACTTCAAACTATTCATTAGGTGCTTACTTCTGAATATAAGAATAAATTACTATAGTATATACTATAGTATATATACTACAAAAATTTGTATATGGTTAGGGACACCTATTATTGACACGGATTAATAATATGAAAGGAATCGTTTCATATAATATGTGGATTAAATAATGAGCTTCTAATATAATTTTGTATACATTAAAATATATGCATACCTTATGATCAATGTATTATTTCTTTTATTCACATCTACGAACCCGTACAGACACTATATGTCTTTTTACGTGACACTCCTACCACCTGTGTAGAAGTGTTTGATCCTAAACCCAACTTATCATATATAGATTAAAAAATCCGATCACACCACTCTCAATCTAACGATTATACCTACCGTTATTCTTTCTTTCTCTGCTTGCAGGCGCTGAAGATCGAGGAGCACAAGCGAAAGCGCGAGCGCAAGGTGCTCGAGCGCCAGGAGCGCGAGAAGCTGGACCGGCTGAAGAAGGTGCGCGAGGCCCAGGCGAAGGCGCGCGAGGAGAGCGCCAAGCAGCAGGCCCAGACCGAGCCCGAGGGCCCGGCGAGCGGACCCGGCGGACCGGGCAATGCCCAGTTCGCGCAGTTCCTCAACGATCCCGAGCTCCTAGTCGCCTTCCAGGTAAAGATCGACGACGCTGAGTTCGCGAGAGTAGTACAAAAGCATTTGGGAGAGAGGGAAACTCGCGAAAGGGTGTGAATGATGTTGGTGGTTTTTTTTTTTGCTTTATTTTGAATGGGCCACCAGGGCGTGTTTTTCTAATATTGAAACAAAAAGTGAGAAGTCTGTAAGGATGAACGTGTGAAAATTCGTTGTCGCTGTTACTTATAATCAATTTGTAGCGTCTATTTTTGACTCCAACAATCGGAATAGGAGAGAATTTTATGTTGGAATGTGTGGTCGTGGTTCATGGTTGGCCAATGAAAAAACTCTGCCTGAGAGCAGAAATCTAAAGAGGAAATTTCACGTTATAACTGTGTGATCCTCATTCTGGGTTAAATAAACACCAAGGGGCAAATGGAGGTCAATTCATACTTGCGTAGTAAAGATATATAACCACGTACTCTAATCTACAATTATTTCTTTTTCTATTGTCGGCGTCAAAAATATATTATTCCATTTGAAATTCAGATTTGATCTTGAAATGACCTTGAAACTCGGGTCAATAGTCAAAATTAAGAATCAGTGTATTGTTTCAAATAAATTATACTTTTGGGGAAATGCACTATACAGAATCTACAGCATTTGCATCGATATTCCATTTAAATAGAGAATAATGTTAGTCCGAAAATAATTGTAAGTAATTCTTCTGTATAATTTGAGGGGATGTGAAATACCGACCCGATCCCTACCATACCGGCTTTTCATTTTTATATTTTTTTCTCCGGTATAATTAAATGTTTCGAAAAAATGCCTTCTTATAATTTTCAATTAAATTTTCAAGAGATTTTATTATTCACTGTAGGAGAATAATACGTTGAAAAGTATACAAATACAATTACAGCAAAAGTGGTGACACTGTTATGCCGAGCACTGATAAAACATGGGCACTGATCACGATTAGGACGGGGCACTGTTTTTTAAACTAAAGATTCCTAGTACAAATTTTTCATTTATTAGGGGAGAGTGGGGCAGGGCATGTGTGGCACCCTAACTTTAATATAAGATTATATCGTAAATTGAGATATTTAAACAATATAAAAAAATGGAATCTTTAGATAAACCTCTGCAAAAATAGAATCAACAGCTTAAAAATATTATTTTGTAATACATTTTTCGGTATAACATCGAAAATGCTCTACTTGCCCCACTATGGGGTATGCGTGGTATGGGGGGTGGGACACGCGTAGCACGGTCTAATATGAAGTAACCTACAGTCCTGTCTTACTTTGTAGGTTAGGAAAAATCAGCTGATGCTGTGAGCAAGCGCCTCGGAAAGCGCGCCGCTGCCTTTACCCGCCCGTGCCACGCGTGCCCCATTTACAATGCTCTTTTATACGTCAATTACATTATTTACAAATATTTCTAGGTAAAAGAATAAACGGAGCTCAAAAGTTCGAAGCTCAAGCTATCAAATACGCTTGATTTCGATTGAATACGTACTAATTTCGAGTTTTGTCGAACGAATGAAAAACGAAGTCAACCTTATTTTTCTGCTCCAAATTCCAACCTTATTTATTTGATTCAAAACACCTTTCTCTTCGTGTCGTGTTTTCAGAGGAAAAAAACTAGAAGCATTGATTATGTAGTTTCGTAGAGATTTGCTTTAAGGTGATGTTAACCCCGTGTTACTGGCAAATACGGGGAACCACATTTTTCAATTTTAAGAAAATATATCTATGGAAAGTTGTTCTTTGTGATTGGAACAACAACTTTCCATAAAAATATTTACTCAAAATTGAAAATGAAATGAGAAAAGTAGATCCTTGTATTTGTCGGTGACAGGTAGCTTTAGCATCACCTTAAAATATTCATTAACCTTTGTAATATTAGAGTGCCAAACTAACCCGTCGCCTTATGCTGCCCCACTCTCCCCTATAGATAAAAAAGAAATATAAAAGCAAAAAGCAGATAAGGTAGAAACCTCGTCGGCATTTCACACGCACACAAGAAGCCGTACATACTTTGCAATACAAACCATCCACTATCCATCTCTCGACGACTAATCAATACCTCCCAAACTCTTCCACAGGATCCAGAGGTGGCCGAGGCCTTGAAGGACATCTCCTCCAATCCCAGCAACATCCTGAAGTACCAGAGCAACCCGAAGGTCATGACGCTGATCAACAAAGTCGCCTCGAAGTTCAGCGACGCGGGTGGCGGCGCCGGAGCCGGCGCCGGCGGCCTGGGCGGTCTCGGCAACCTCGCCGGCATGATGGGCGGACTCGGGGGCATGGCCGGCATGGCTGGCATGGCTGGCATGGGTGGGTTCGGACCAGGCGGAGAGCCACCCAAACCCTCGGAGACCGGACCCGACGACTTTGGACTGGATTAGAGGGGATGGACGAGAGAGGGGGAGTGAGAGTTCTTTGAGGGTGGTTATTTTCTTCTTTTTTTTTTCTTTGTGATGTGTGGATTTGTTGAGGTGACGCGAGGGGGGTGCGTTTTTGGCATTTGTAGCCTTGAATTTGGAGAGAGGTTCTGATGTTGTGACGTTGCGGGTTTGGATTGGACGGCAGCGTGATGGATGTGATTTTTTTTGCAAGATTGAGGGTTAGAGGGTAAAGATTTGAGTGGGTAAATTGGATGGAACAACGGGAGGTTCGCGTCACTTGGGCGGAGTAGTTCATTTTGGTGTTGTACTAATGAGGAATCTTTCTTGTTGTTTTCGTGTGTTTGTTTGTCAAGTTTACATAAGTATTTGTCGAGTGAACTGAGAATTTGATTGAAAAAGGTTTTTGATAATTTAAAAAGATTATCGAGATCTTAGGGGGATGAGAATTACCGATCTGACTTCCTGGCTTACTGACTGCCCGCGTTTGAAACGTACGATGAAATGATTTTGAATAATCATTTGAGCTAATGATCCCGTTATAATTTCAAAAAGATCCGCTTGCAATCCACTGAGATTTAAAATTCCTCAGTTTGAGAAACTAAAAATCTCTGCGAATCAATTCCAGCAGTCACGTCACTTTGATTCGACAAATATTTTTGCTAAATTAACAAATTGTTACGTGGAAAGAACAGAATACATTGCGTAACCAAAAAATTAGTTGGTTCAATTTTTACCGAGTGAATTTGTAATACTAACAAATGATTTTTTCCGTGATAACTAAAATATTAAATATACCAGTTAAAAAAAGTCAGCTAAAATGTTTAGCTGTTACACCAAAAAATTTGTATCCGTGCAGCCTGTAATACGTCAACGTTGCCATTCGAGAAGATACCTGCGAGAGGATATTGTTGAACGGGGATCTGCTACTATCGACTGAGCCGTGCGAACGATTTTATTTTAGGGATGTGTATTTCTTGCTTTCTATTTTCGTTTCTCGATGTCATTCATTATAGTAACAGCCGTCGCGTAAATCTCATAAAAATTTACAATATATCACTGATAAACTGATCACCTATAAGATTACATTTTAATAAAGATCCAAATAAAAGTTTTATTTGAACATATACGATAGCATTACATGAACTTGGTTTATACGTACCATGCGAATATTATTCACTTAATGCATTAAATACATCATAAACATTCGTGAAGAGAAAAATGTTACTATCCACTTTGCATTTTACTATTAATTTTATACATATGTACTGTTTTCCGTAGAAGTTCAAGTTTCCAATTACGATTGCATTTTTGTTTGTACAAATAGATTATAATCAAGTACTAACTTAATTGTTGCTCTGGTCGTTAAGAGTAGATTTATCAACGCTCCATTGGTAGTTGAAAGGTGAAGCTCCGGTGTTTAGCTTTGCGTTCCGACTACGCGTGCTACATTTTATTTTTGCCCTCTCGACGAAAAGAAAAGTCTGTAAATGAGCGAAGAGAGTGTTATATTGTATCGAAAGAAAGCTCGTTCAGTGAGTAAAAAAAAACAGAGACGTTCGTTTATAAGTTTTTTGTAATTTTAGTGCCTATTGTCAAACAATTGAAACATATTAGAACACCAGTGATTTGGATCGAGGGAAGTTTATATAGAGGATTTAGATGTGAATTCGGTGCGCTTGAATAAATAAGGATGCGTAATTTTAAGTAAGATTTTTATTCAAAACGGTCGACATAAATTCTTCTATATAGTGTTTAAAATTGATCCGAATCACGGGTCGGGTAAATATCTTATCTATTGACGTTTGCTAATTCACGATATTACGATATTACATCCATAGAGTGTATTTACCATATTTACCTCGATTTTCTTAATAAACACGTATGCAAGTAAATACATGAGTATTTTCATTATAACCTTACATCATCGCATGAGTATTTGTTTTATTATTTTTATAGCACACTAACCTCAAAATGCCAACTTTATTGTCGATTTTGAGGTTGTTGTGCTATAAAATATCGTATGAGACTGTTGTGGGAGGTGTTTTTCTACCTTGCTCGATTTTCTCACTCGCTTCGCTCGTGCGAAAACCCTCGAGCAAGGTAGAAAACCATCTCCCACAACAGTGTCATAATATACTATATTAGTTTTCTTAACAAGTAATAAAACAGTAAAAACTATGTACAAAAGATTTTTTGTCTATGTCTATAAAAAATACTGTAGTCACTTCTGAGTTACACAAATCTCTCGAGTGATTGCTATATAAAATAAAAATATAATAAACTTTTCTCCTGTGAGTAAGTTCAATGGCTGATCAGCTAAAATTGCTTAAATCTTAATCGATTATCTCCTTTTGAATTGAAGGGATAATACCGAAAATATATGCTCTTGAATTAATGTTCTAAGAGTATTACCAATTTCCGGTATAAATCAATATATTATATCAACAGCATAAGTAACTCATTTAAACATCATGTAAGATTTTTATCTGAGTCAAAAAAATATTGATAACTTCTACGTATTACTTAAGATCTCATAAGAAATTATATTGCACGATTATAACACATTATGAGAACAGTTTTTCCTGTTATTTAAGCAGATAAATAAATTCGTTAAATAGTGCGAGTTACATATATTTCATACCTTCATCATTGAATAAATTATGCTGTTAAATTAAAGCCATCAGGTCCATTCGTATTTGACAAAAGTAAATTATAATAAAAAGTAAAAAAAAATAAATTAATAGCTCACAATGAAGATATGAAATTTTGAAACTGCCACATTAATACATAACATTCTTTTTAATTCTTGTATGTTAAACAAAGTAGTCACATTTTCTTAAGTTTAGTTGTTAGATTATTAACAATCATAACTAATATAAACTGTTTAATCTACAGGAAAACACTGTCATTTACAAGCTAAGAGAAAACGTGGCAGTATTGTAGTACAATTGAACTGCGTACACTGAGATGACAGAATTTTACGGCGGTACCTTATATAAGTACAAAACAAACAATAAATCGCACTCCACCTCAGTAGTGTCCATCACGTATTAAAAAAAGCGTCGTGCGCTAACGTAATATCGGTGTGCTTCGCGTACACTTTTTAACATACAACCAGTCGTGGGCAAGATTCTAAATACATGTATCTAGATACGAATCTTGATAAATACATCTAGATACGAATCGAGATAAATGTATCTAGATAAAAATGTAGATAACTGTATCTTTATTACAAAATGTAATACGCTATCTAATTAAAATTTTAAACAAAATTATCTTTTTTTTGTCCAGATAACGCATCATCCAGTTAGATATTTATTTGTCTCGATAAATGTGTATTAAGATAAAAATAAATATAATTTCATTTACAAAAAGATAAAAAGAGAACGTTCTTTTTCGCATTTTAATCGTACAATTTATCTAAATAATATAAGTGTCATTCAACACTCTAAATAAACCGTTATCTATCCAACACATTAACCAGATAAATTGTCAAATGAAAACCTCGAAGAAAATTATGACTTCCTTTTGCACACATAAACCGTCATCACAATACTCTTCAACTTCTCGCACACTTTTGTAAAAAAGATAACATTATCCAAAATTCCAATAATCCCTCATCCCCATCATCCCCAACAGACAACATCTCTCCTCGAAGCTAATTATCGGACTCCTGCCCACAACCGGTACAAAACAAACAAGCAAAAGTACAAGAAGAAGAAGAAGAAACTCTCGTCAGGCTCGTCTGATCTTGAGCATGTGCAGGTTCGGGTGCCATGGCACTTTTCGAAAGGTCGAGGTCCTCGCTACCACCCCGACCCCCTCCCCTCTCTCCCAGCAGTTATCGTTGTCCTCCTCCCTCGTCTGGCCCTCCTCGACGCAGCAGCAGTCCATTTTGTCCTCCATGCTGCAGACCCTCCGGTGCCTGCGCTGCGCCACGCCGACCGCGTTGCCGGGCTCGCTGGACACGCTCCTCCTCCGCTGCTGCTGGTGGTGGTTGTTCCTCAGGGTGCGATGGTGCTGCTGCTGGCTGTGGTGGTGATGGTGACGACGGCGACGGTGGGGCGGCGGTAGGGCGTAGGCCGCGCTGGAGGGGAGGCTCGCGATGGGAGGGCTCGGCTCGAGGTACAGCCAGCTCGCGCTGTCCATGTAGGGGTGCAGATAGGCGTGGGGGGGATTGTTGGTGGTGGGGTTGGGATGGGGGGAGGGGGTGGCGAGCTTGACCTTGCGTCGCGGTCGGTAGCGGTGGTGGGCGCTGCTGCTGCTGGTCCAGGCTTTGGGCTTGAATCTGGAACGGGAGGAAGCGAAGGTTGAGGGGAGAGTGGTTTTTTAGGTTTGTAGAGAGTCATTGAGATATTATGTGTGATTCGTTGATGGGTATGAGTAGTGCGAGAAACGTGAATTTTTACTGAATTCGGAACGTTTTAAACAGTTTCTGACATTTTACCGCGGTTTTATGTATTTTTGAACGTGATTAATGAAATTATTAGTTACCATTAAAATTAGAATAATTAAAATAATTATTAACCATTGGACTAGTATATTATTTCACATTTAAGTACACGACTTTACAGAAATTCTTTAAATTTTCAACGTTTGTAGACATTTTACAGTTTTGTACATTTGAATAATATTCAAAGTTTCAATAAATCTAACTGTATCACTCATGCCTTAACCCTTTGTGGCTTAGTGGCTATTATAATAGCCACCTCTTGCGTCTAAGATTTTTATGTATAAAAATTTTATTTATAGGTGTATATAAATGATTTTACATTCTTCTATGAGCTACGAGGTTTCTCTATAATGCTAATTAACAAAAATTGATATTTTATTTATTGTTAAATAGTTATAAATAAACAAGTAACGAAAAAAGCTGTTTTTTTAAGAAAAATATGGGCCACAAAGGGTTAATTGAGGTTTAAAAGGGATATAAGATGAACAATTGAACAAATTTGTATACAAAAAAAAATAAAAGCTGGATAATTTTATAAATAAACTTGTCAGATTAATTTATCTTTATACTGATCTCTTCTTAGATATCAATGTTCAAAAGTATTTTTTTCCACGTTCGAGATGATTTCAGAAATTAGTAAGAATAAGAGAATGTAAAGTAATATAAAAAATGTAAGTAAATGATATGTGTGGTAAAATATATACAAATGTTATTTAATTTACAAGAAAACGTAGAATGAATATATAAGAAAATGTAGACAAAAAAGTTAAAAATATGTAGAAAAACGGAATAACGTGCACGAAAATATATCTAGCTTCAGACCAAATTCACATTTTTTCATATTCACTCGCGTTATATCCATTCCGCTAGATATAAAAAAATACAGAGCCCGATGAGTTCCTAACTCACTAAAATTAACCCATCGATCGATAACAAAAACAAAACAACTGATAACTAAATTCCCAAAGCTTTCGAAAGATTGATGGCAATCTCGTTGATATACCTGGAGGCAAACTTAGTGGACATTCTGTGTCGTCAGTTGAGCGGGTGATCGCTCTTGAGCGTCCTGTAGCACTTGTTCCAGGCCTCGAGCAGCAGCACGCAGCTGTGAAACCGGTAGAATATCAGCAGGGGCAGGCCGATCCGCGAGATCACGCCCCAGGCCAGGACGCCGAAGAAGCGCAACTGCAGCTCCTGCGATATCCAGTTCTGCGTCACCACCGTGTCGAAGGCCCAAAGTACCGCTGAAGAGGTTAAAGAAAGGATCGATGAATTGTTGTTTGATGGATGTTAGGGGGGACAAGGGATAAAACCATCATTCAGGATGAAGTAGACTATTTAGATACATCTGTTGGGAATTTTTTTTTAAATTTAAGGTGACTCAACTCTTAGGATTGGAAACTATTTCGATTCGATCAGCTTGTATTATTTGGGATATCTATGTAATATCTAATAGATTTCTTTTCAAATTGAGAATTGAAAAATTCGAAATATTTAAATTTTGGTGGTCGTTTTCAATTTTGAAAATAAATTAATAGTTTTTTTATTATAAATCAAAGCACTAAATGAATTCTATTCACTTTTTATAAGTTCTATTCGTCTGATTTTGATAAGAAAAATATTCTGAAAATATTCTGAAAACTTCTAGTTAATTGGAATAAAAATTGCTTTCAAAACCGCGGGGTCAAAACAGGCTGTAAAGAAATTTTATGAACATATCACCAGTTTATATGTGGCGATTATTGAACAAGTCTTAAATTAACCTGAATTTTATTAACATTTTCAGACAATAAGAATTTCACGATATCTACTTTTACATTTATAAAAAATTGTTAACAGATATATTCTTATTCTTTTCTTCTCTTTCACGGAGTTCGGGTCTCGGCTTTTGATAACAATTTGGGGGTCGACTTATCGAACCTAAAAATGAAACATGGTACCCATAGTTTTATACAACGGTGTTTAAATCCGAGACAAAGTAAATAAACCTTAACACTGCTCATACATGCAGAATTAAAAATCAGTCATTTTTAGGTACAAGAAAGTCCACAAAGTCTCGTAAAAATCTGAGATTTAAACTCCGTGGGTACACTAACTTTAAAACCAATTACGCTCGCACGTACCGTTGCTGAACAGCAAGAAGGTGATGATCTGCCTGCCGGGCTTGGCCAGGATCTGGAAGCGCGTGATGCAGCACCGCTTGGAGGCCTCGGCTATCAGAGTGCTCTGGGCGAAGCACTGGAGCAGCTGGAGAACGGATGCGGCGAGGAGCATCGTGTGCCTGCCGCGCATGTCCTCGAGGTCCTGATCGGCCTCGGTTCCACTTTCCTGGAGAGAGAGCATTTGTATTAGTTTTATAAGCCGAAGATTGTGGATAGCTGTGTTTTGCCGAGCTCGGACATTGTCTACTGGGAGCCATATTGGTTAACGATAGACTATTGAGGTATGGATTGATTTTTAGACTAAAATTGGTACGATCTATGACCGAAAATTACCTTTTTGAAGGTTTATTAACTGCTGATTCTGAATCTTAAGTCAGAGGTTTGAAGTTTGAAGGCTCTTATTCATTAAGACAGACGTCGGAGAGTCGAAAAGAAAGACTTATTTCAGGCGGTCGATTAGAAAAGATATGTGGGAATGTTGAGTATAGAACATACTTTTAGTTGTTTTGGTTTTTATTAAGTTGTATTCTTTTTTAAATATTTTAAAAATGAAAATTTTTCTATGAATAGCAGTGTCTTATATAGTTCAATCTTTTACTTGTTTTTGAGACACGTCTTTCTAGAATTGCACACCTGAAATCGCGGCTTTTAATATGTAATCCACTTTCTAAAATTTTTATATATCTACCATTCCAATAAGATCGTAAATAAACTGAGAAATGCCGTAAAAAATAATTTTGAAAAATGTTACTTCTGCCACAATATAAAACGTGACAAAATTAGTATAAATTCACCTAGTCATTTTTATTACGTACAGCATCGAAAAGGTTAATCAAGAAACCGTGCAAGAAACCAATCGGCACCCAATTACCTGCGAAATAAACGCTACCTTACAATCTTCCTCCTCCTCACCTCAGTATACAAACACTTGAAAATGAATTTCTCCAGAACACCATATTCAAAGAATCCTCATCCCTACCACTTCCCCGAGCTCACCTGCATAGTGGCCAAGGAGCAGGCGCACACGACTATCGTGAAGACCGAGTACAGCTGCACCCCGAAGAGCGCGACGTTCGACAGCAAAGTGTCCAGCGCCGCGGGTGCCCTCGTCACCACCGACATCTGCCTGATCTGCAGCAGTCCGCTGCCCGTCATCAGGCCGCTCAGCGTGAGTATCCCCATGAGGGTGCCGCAGGTCAGCCAAGACAGCGTCGCGGCCGGGAAGTTCTCGTCCTCGCGCACCACCAGGAAGATCAGGATGACGACTATGCCCGCGACCATGCACAGGATGCCGAGGAAGAGGCCCTTGCTCGAGCCGTCGCAACCGATGCGACCGGTGCTCGGCAGGTCCTTCATGCTGTGGAACTTCTTGTGGAGGAGCCGGGAGGACCGGCCCACGTTCTGGCCCATCACGAAGGTCACGGCGGCGGCTATCAGGCTGAAGAGTGTTGAGGGTGGTTTTTGGACAATTAGTTGGGTGTGCGAGGTGTGTGTTTGCGGGGTTGGATTTTCTTTTGGCAACATTTGAGAAAGATACTCGAATAGTTTGTAATGTTAGATAAAATTAGCGAATAACTTAATAACCTACAAAACAGTTAGTATATAATATTCTTTCATGGAACATTATTCTTGGTAAATATTGCCTGAATTTACTTGACTTTATCAAACCCTGCTAAACTTTATCAAACATTGTAAAGTGTCCGAAATTGAGTAGTTTAGTCAAATTTGACTAGGTTTAGCAAATAAATTATGTCTGCTAGGGTAATTGTATAAAAAAATCCTTTAATGAAGTTCAAAATAAGTTAATTTATTTTTAGTCAATTTTTTTCAGAATATAGTTGTAAGAACTGTAATTTATAAGTAAGTTTAGAACTGAATTTTTTTAACATTTCATTTGTTCCTATATTATATTTTAGTGATTTATTGTAGTATTTTATTTGATTGATATTGCATACCTGAATTGAACAATAAATGGATAAAGAAACGGCATGCTGGACGTCCACAACTGACCCAACGTATTGGTGTTCAAGCACTCTTGCAAAGCTACCACTTGCGAAATTTGTTCCGGAGAAATTGGCTCGTAACGAATCACTGGACTGAGATTCTCATATGGTAAATCGTCTAAAAATCATAATTATAAACGATTATTTAACATGATTCAAGTGATTAGTTAGGTAACTCTTTGGAACTTATTCTCGTCAATTTTTGGTCTTAAACTGATAGTACCCTATCAGATAGATCGTATATTTAGATATGCAGATTCATGTATTTATATAGTGGCTTAGAGCTAATAGAATGCAATATGGATGCTAGTAAATTTATAGTATTTTATAAATTTTAAATTTTGTATAAATCAACAATGTATGAAAATAAATTTTAAATTTTGTATAAATCAACAATGTATCAAAATAATTATTCTTTTTTAGAGAAAAAAAATTATTTTCGAATGATTCTCTTATATTTTTTGTACAAAAATCAGTATCAGACAAATCTTATACCAATTTTATAAAATATAAAAATAATTTTTAAATTATTACCAGAAAGTATAGCAATTTGGATACTGTCTACTAAAGCCCAAACAAATTATTATATTTTCATAATTATCATATAAGTTACTATTCATATAGTAAATATTACTGTACACAGCAAATATTCACTGTAAATATTTCACTAGACCTTATAATAATTCTTCGGGTTTCCGTAGTCTATACGTCCAACTACTATGCTTCCCGATAAAAATTCAAAACCTATTTCTAATATTCACTATAAAACTTATCTCCGTGTACTTACAGAACCTTCGTATAACCAATTCCGTATACAGTTAAAATCACCATTTCTAAATTTCAACAAATTTCAAAAATTACAGCTACCGCGTTAGTTTGCCCCATTGGACCCAACCATATTGTACATTATTTTCAAATTTTCAAATTTGTACAGTCCCCCAATCGAAAGCGAAAATTCGCACTTCAGTTTAAGATGTAAGATTTTTCTTCCTCGAGTATATCTCACCGGAAACCTCGCGAGTCTGCTTGGTGAGGGAGCCGGGAAAGCCGCGCAGCTTGAGGGGCGAGGCGTCGGTGAGGGGCCCGCGCTGGGCCACGTGCACGAAGTACGTCCACTCCTGGGCCGAGTCCCAGATGACGAGGCGCGCCCAGACGGCGATGTTCGTCGCGGCGAGGTGCGTGAAGCCGAAGCGGGCAGCCAGGCCGAACCTCTCAACCAGAACCTGATTTTTTTTACAGATGCATAGATATTGTTAATGAACATTGAAAAGAGAACTAGTATTTTGGAGTATATGTTGTAGAAAGTTGATAGTCAGAGATAAATACGCATTAATCTTGCAGTAAGAGATGTGTACATATTTTAATATTTACAATATTGGGTATTACTTTTATCATTTGGTGCCTATTGTAGCATACATATTTGCTGTTTATTTTGAGGAGCTTGAAAAATTAGTAACTGAGTTAAGTATGTAGGTAACTTTTACTATACTTATTCAAATCTATGGCACATGGAACCTGACTTTACTTTAGTACATGTTTATTATTTTAAAATAATTTATCAAAAAAAAAAGTCTGAAGTAAAGTCTTCTAAAACTATTGTAAATAAGTCATATAGAGTACCTGGGTATGTCTAAGGACATAATCAAAGGCAAAATAAAAATTTTAAAACTATCAATTCCAACGATTCAAGGATTTGGATATTACTTGATTTATAAATAAATTGCTTTCGTACAGGGAATGCTTAACGAGTTCAACCCATATAATATTTAATAAATAAATCAATCTAAAATTGCTTATTAAAAACAGCTGTATTTAATTATTAAACAAGCTTGGATTTAATAACTTGCTTCTAACATTACGAGTATTATTAATTAAAATAACGTTATCAATGATACGCAATATGGAGATTGGCGTACCTGAGAGTTGACGAAGAGGAAGTGCATCTGCAGGAAGGTGAAGAGCCCGTGCAAGACCGGATGAACGAAGATAACGTCGCTGAGGCACTCGGCGCCTTGCATCATCGAGTGCATCGCCATTTCCAGACCATTGAAAACCAGCGTTGCCAGACCAAAGACTGGATAAAAGTGCATATTTAATTTAATGGCTGCATTCTGCTTTGATAGTTTACATTAAAATAAGTTACGAAGATGAATTAAATCAATGTTTACGGTTGCTATAAAAACAGCTAATGAAAGGAATGCTTTAGATGCAGTGAATACATAATTGTCTAATAGGTAACTATTCGTTGTTTTAATTTCAAAAGACCTGTTGAATATTATTCAGTTTGATTAAGAAAAGAACATTTTGATTTGATTTGATACAATATTAGAGTCAATGTACTCTAGAATCAATGTAATCTAATGTAAAAAATTATAAAAATAACGATTTTTATCACCATTTGTTATTATTTTTAGTATGGAGATTAAGGCTGCAAGGCCCTTTTTTGCGAAATTCATTTTATTATCAGATATATAGTGATCGAAAGGTGGCGTCTTTTTTAGCAGTAATTAAAATAACCTTGAAGCGCGATTTTGTAAAAGCTAAAGTATTCTTCGGAAACTACCGGGCCAATCCACATTAGCCTTATTTTCGTATATTATAATATATCTTATACATAACATTGCAACGGCTAAAACAACAGAGAAGCTTGTATCTTGCAAGATAAAATTTGTCGACCAAAATTAAATACCGCCGCTCAGAGTAAGCAAAAACTTATTCTTCTCCGAACATATTTACCCTACTTTGAGCATCCATATTTACTTTCGGTCGAAAAATCCCGATAATCTGACTTAAGAATCGAAAAGACCTAGTCTTTCTCTATCAAAAATCAAAATTTTCACCGTTGCAATAACAGAACCCCTGAAAAATCTAACCAAATAAACATTACACAAATTTGAACGACACAGTATAAACCATTTCCGTAATTGAATCTTTTTGACAACAACGACTCGCCGCGCTATCCGAATTTGTATTTAAGTATCGATTCCAATTTGAAACAATTCCGTCACTATACATCTACCTTTTCCCACCCTTATCGCGCGAGCTAAATATCCCGTTATACAAACTCACACTTTGCATCGAACCTACCCTCCTCTACTTTCCACTACCTACATTGAGAGAAAGGATTCTTTGCGGCAAAGAATATTTCTTAATTGTTAAGTTTTGTCAATTTGAATACGGTCAAATGAATATTTCTTAACAGTTAAACGCATCGTCTTAATTGTTAAGAACTGAGTACTTGAGTAGCGTCAACGGCTGAACGCCTGATTTTAAGATTAACTGAATTTTTCATATTTCTAAGATGTTTATATGACCGTTACATGTTAATATAAGTCAAATATCCTTTCGTACTCGACATGTTTATCTTACTCGTGCAGACGTTTCTCAAGTTCGAGTTCTTAACTATTAAGAATGCAACATTTGCGGCAAGTACGTGATAATTCGATTCCGCAAGTACACGATTCATTTGCCACAAGGAATCCCTTCTCTCAACGTATAATTCACATGCACAGATCGTCATTCCTGTCCAACCGACGCACTATTCATTTGGAACACGGAAATACACAATTAAATACTCACGCAGCGCCCCGACGCGAATGTAGAAGCTCGTCGGCGCCGTCCTCGCCCTGGATATGTGGGCGCGCTTGAGCGAGCCGAACCTCGTGAGGGAGGCGGCCCCGAGCTCGGCGTCCCGCAGGCCGGAGGCGCCCGCGCGCATGCTGCCGCAACTGTCCACCAGCACCCAGATGTAGATGCCGATTATCACCGCGATGCTGCCCACGTACATGTACATTAGGAAGATGCCCTGTGGAGAGTGCGAGACGGGTTTTTGACAATTGAAGAGAGAGAGAGAGAGAGAGAGAGAGAGTTGTGGCTGTGAGACGTGATTCGCGGGTTATTTGGAGGAGAGATGTTTTTTTTTGGATCTGTTGGGGAGCTTGCGTAAATATTCGATTGGTAGGGGTATTACGAGTATTGTTGTGTAAGGAGTTAAGGTATATTTCTGAAATTTTAGCATTTATGATGGATTAAAAATTAAATGTTTGAAAAATATTTTGTAAATTATTACGTAAATAGGTAAGAAAGGATGAGGAGCTATAAGAGACAAAATCGGACATTACAGATTTCGTGCGTTATAATAATATACGTTTGAATAATATTTCGATAAATATTTATTTATAAAGCACATTGTTCATAAAATATTTGAAAAATATTTTAGGAGGCTTTTATGAATAATATGTGAATATTTTGAAAGAAATTTTTTTATAATTCATTCTACAATATTTCTGAAAAATATCAAAAACATTTACCTATCATAATAAAAGATTTAAAAAAAAAGTATCTTCACACGGAGAAAAAGGATCGCTGGAATATAAGCGATAAATATAGCAGTGACAGTTTTCTTAGCTACTTAAAGACAGCGTAAAAAATCGCTACAACTGCAAAGAGTTTTTTTGTTATAGCTTAGTGGATACTTTTGTTGACATAGCGAAGGAGTTCGCAACTTTAGCAAAAATATCGTTGTTGTAGCGAATTTCATCACTGTCTGACTCAGCGATAGCACATCGCTGGAATTACAAATATTATTTTGTCCGTGCAATGACAATTAAATCGTCTAGGTATATATTGAAGTAAAATTTCTACATTAATAATTCTGAAATATTTCTTAAGTAATCTCTGAAGAAATATTTAAGAACCCTTTCATGATAGATTTTACCTAAAATTCTATACATTTTTCAATAATATATTTATAAATATTCTAGTATGAAGTGTGTAAAAGTATATTTGCTTTATCAGAAAGAATCCGCGTAGTAGGTAGCAAAGGAAAAGATTCAAGAAAACATATTGTTAAAATATGTTTTTAATTCTTTGTAATCAAAGTAATATCGTACTTTTATTTAAAGTTGCTTATGTGCGAGCGATATGTCTGTGTGAATGTTTAAGAACTGGTTAAACGTAGAGATTCGCTTTAATTCAAGTGTCATTTCGATAAGGATGCTACGTAAAATAAACTATAGTTATTACATTTTCGAATTAAAAGAGTATATTTCGATCTAATATCCGGCGTTGAAAATACATCAAACAAAGTCTGTGTAATAAATTTTGAACGATCCCATCAATCAAAAAATACAGCGTATTTCAAATACTAAAACAATGGGTTCAACAATATTCAATCCACATTTTCACAAGAATACAACAAAACCGATGTTTATTCAATACACGCCACGTATATTCAACTCAATCGATAAAATCCGACGTAAACGAACTTCGCCCGACCAACGGCAACGCACTCATAACTCCCAACCAAAACCATGACTCTACACGAGCCTCATTTTCTACCCTCATTTCAATATAACACGCGGATTACCGCTAGATTGATTTTCGCCGGACGGCAGCTGCCGTGCAGACGGACTTTCTGGGGCATCTGTACTATTATAATAAATAGAGCCGTCGGAATCGCCGCGTGTAATTCATAACGATCGGCCGATTCGTCGGCGATCAACCGAGCGTTAACTCCTCGTTCGGAGCGATTACATCGCGAGTTAAATGGACGATATGCGCAGGAGTTAGGACGGTACAGCTGCTTGGTTATAGACGTTTAAATGGATTGCTGTTTTTTTATCTTTAGTATTCTTTGAGGTTTATGTGCAGGTTCGGTAGGAGTAGTTGAGATGGGCTGTGAATTGGTTTATAATTCGGGGAAGCTTTAAGGAGATGAGGCTGCGCTTGAGCTTGAAAATTAACGTAAATGTTTAAGGATACATTAACGTTTCTCGGCATTTTTTTAGGCAATATATGATGCCTGGTTAACGTAATGAGTGTCTTAGAATTATTAAAAGCAGATATGTTAAGTGTTTAGTTAGCTTACAGTTCTTAGAATGGCTAAAATCAAGGTTTTAGCATCAACGTTTATGGGACATGCGTTTGCGAAGATTATAAGTTTAACCGTATGTCCAAATACCAATCGATTAGAATTCATTTTACGAGTACAATGTGACTTTCACATTTTTTGTGAAAATCAAAAATAGAGATATTTATTCATTTTTCCCGCGACAAATTTAGTAACTTTTAATATTTTAAAATTGTACATTTTAATATTGTAGAAGTAAAAGTCACGGGTAAAAATTAGGAAACGTCTTAAATAACTCTTGACACAATAAAAAATAGTTATAAAAAAATACGCTTTAACTTAAAATTTTGAAATCCTTTTCGTTCCTACGAAGGTAATACATGTAATAAAGATTGATTAAATGTTTTAGCTCCACAAATCCGTAACCCGTGAACGGTGATGCTAAAACTTTGATTTTAGCAATCCAAAGAATTGTATAAGCTAATTGAATAGGATAATTACCCCGCGTGTACTAAATTTTAAATACTCATTATAGGTATTCAAAGAAAAACAAAAAAATATCAAGTATATACTTGTTATAGTATGCGCAAGGTATATCTTGTGGAAACTTCTTTCTCAACGCAAACGCAATACACTCTTCCTTTCGGCGATCGTAATTTTGCATCCGATATGATTTCACACCTCCATATGCACAGGTACTATCCTTTATATGATCCATAAATGACGATATTGCATACACGTTGTTCGCGCGGATTACATTTCGAGACACTTTTGCGGGTGGGAAGGGAAATCTGCGTGATTGCGCGATATTTTTTTGACACTATACACGACTTCTTTCTCTACACTACTCTACGAGGATACAATATACTTTTACGGACAGTCTTGTGTGAGTTCTTCCGTGAAACTCATAATTTTTTATTAATTTTTAAATCCTAAAGTGTAATAAAAGAATGGAGAAGTTTATCTGTTAACTTTCATACAAATTATCAAGTTAAATTAAGATTTACGAACTTTAAGGCTGTTGTAAACTTTTACAGATATTTTATTTTAATAATATTATCCGTGCATAATATATTACCTAATAATTTTGTAGTGAATCTATTTTATATAAGATCTTGACCTACCTAAAATTGTCTTACTAAAGCTTGCAAAATATATGTAATAGAGAACGAACAGACCTTAATACCGAAAATTGCCTTTTTAAGTAATTCTTTTTGTCACAGTGACGTCTGGAATTGTTCGAAACCATCAAAATTAAGTTATACCTATTACTCTGTAGTTTATGCCTCGTCAAATAGTTTACATTTTCTATATAGACTAAATTAGAAATAGATTGCTGTATGTGTGTTTTAGGCTTTTACTGTCACATAAAATATATAAAAAGAACTGTTTACGATCAAATAAACCTAGTCTGACTATAGAAGTCAATTATAGATAATAACAAAAGACATATTCAGCAAAAACACACATTGCATTTTCACGAGTAATGAAAGGTAGCTGTTTCTCTCGTATTTTCACTACCAGCGACTTTAAGGTCGCGGTTGTGAATGTTTTTAAACGAAGTATTTAAACAAAAATGATTGGTACTTTCGTGCGACGCTAGAAAAAAAATGCGGAAACGCGTGAGATTCGACTCGCGCATTTGTTACAAACAAATATGAATATGTACGTCGACGCTAATGAAAATCTCCACTAATAACTCGGGTTCCACAATGATCATAAAATAATGTCAACACTACACAAAAGGGACTTTCCCTAGAAAATCATACACACTCTGACTATAATTTATCGCAAAAAGTACGCCTCTCCTCAAAAACAATGACAAAACCTTTCTCTTCAATAACCAGAGAAGAGTGACGACCGACGTCGCGCCCACTGGAATGAAACTTCCAGAGACTTTCTTCGCGCAAGTTTTCCACCTAACGGGTTGTAGTACCTATTCTTATGTGCGTATGTGTGCGTATCTCGCAAAGTCGCGCGAATTTACGAACGTACGGCAAAGTCTCTATGGAATGTCGCACCGGTTCGCGTTGCAGTCAAAGGAAACGTTTTGTGCTTTACGGGATGCTTTATCGTGAGTGAAAACTCGATGATTTGTGGTTTCTTTTCATCGTGCAGAATCTTTTCAGTCTTTTTTGAATAGCCTGTATTGTGAGTAGGTAGTTGCCGTTTGAATAGAAAATGTTTTTTTTAGAAAGTTTCTTTTTTGAAATTACGTTTTGTGCATACCTTTTACTCTTGCTTTTTTTGTCGCAGTAGTGGTAAAGTTAATTGATTTGTTACTATCAATTTCGATAAATAGATAAAAACCTTAATTAAGCAATTACAGATTTATTTAACCAATGAACACCGATTGCTTTTACTTTTTGCTAATAGAATGTACCGATTACTTTTACTTTTTGCTAATAGAAAATACAACATGCCCAGTGCGTTTGGGATTTTAAATCAAATTTCTCATATTTACATCAAATTTAAAAAATTTAACTTCAAACTTGGGAAAAGCTCGGCATTTACATTTGTAGAAAGACTATAATTTTAAATTATTTCATTGGATTTACACTTTTTTAAAGTAAAGAATCAATCTATGTAAGCTCTATATCGCGTCTTACTAAACTCGACATGTATTATCTACTTATTCATTGCATCTACATCTTTTTGCGTTATTTCATTACACTTTGAGACTCGGTGAGAAAAGAATAATAGCAGGAGCTGGGACTGATTACTAAACTGTCTAGTAAATGAAATCTATGATAAGCAATGCCGAACTATAAATACTATTTTACGATTAAGAATGGCAAACTACGTTATATTATGCTTAATATATTCTACAAATTTTTAATGTTTTGCTAACAATAAAATACAGTCACAACAAAAATGGATAAAGTATTCGCTCATATGATTCTTCTTTCAGAACTTATTGAAATATGATAATATTTGTATTTATATCAGATAGTATTCATTGCCCATCCAGACAGTTAGACAGTTTGGAAACGAATCCCTAATAAATTTCTTATTGTATCAAATTTACAATACAATCAAAGTAATGGTCATTATTTTTTCCCGTATATAAATTCTGCATAACAACAAACAAACTCCGCAATCGAACCATTCCTCCTCAAAACGCACCTCAATCTCGCCAATTTACGACTAACAACCCTGCTCACTCCAAACACAATCGCAATCCATCGAAATTCATCGCCAATCGAACATACCTACACATACCTGCAGATCAACAACAAAAATCCCCGATATCCCAATTAAACGAACACAAAAACGCAACAAAATCGCTAACCGATCGATACGCAGCGAACATCGCAGTTACATCGCAGAAGAATCTCACGCGTCACGCTTGGCGGCGGTGCATCGCACGCACTTTTCTTCCGGCCGCGCGCGTTTTCTCTCGGCTTTTACAGCGCGGTTTTACGATCGAGAAATCGCCCGCGCCCGCGCGAGAGATCCGATCGAGTGCGCAGCGGAGGAGAATAAGTCTCGAGTCTGGGAGGGATCGGGAGATACTGGCGCCAGCTTTGATTTTTAAAGGCCGTTTCGGGCTGTACAGTTTGCGTTGAAAGGTGTAGTCTTTTTTAAGGGTGAAGGCGGTGATGATTAGTTACGAGGAGGTGCTTTTAATTTTTGGCTTGGTGAATTGATGGAGAATGTAGTTAAGGTGGTTCGAGTGCCTTAAGGTGAACTCCGCGGATTTTTAAGCAAGATCTATTTCGATATAAAAAGTGGAAGTTATAACAAAGTTACAGCTAGTTAAGTGAAACAATTATCATTAGATACCATGCGAAATTGAAACTTTATACGCGTTTTTCTAGAAACTTATTTTTTGATGGATATTTCTGACACTTGCAGGAAATATCAATCAAAGTATTTTGAAAAGAAGTTAATATTTTATTGTCAGGTATACTAATGTTAAATGTTTTATTCACTAATGGTTAGTATTAAAATATATATTTATTTATGTATTTATTTAATTATTCAACGGGCTTGAGTAGCCCTTTACATTAACATACAAAATTAATAGAAGATATATTTTTTTATTTTATTATTTTTTAAGTTCAAAAAATATTTTATTTATTTAAGACCATAAATCAGACATAAGAAACTTAATAAAGAAATGCGTTATTTATTATATATTTATTATATATTCTTATATTTTCTAAACAAGTTTCGTTAAATCGGTTTGCACAAGAAATTTTTTTAAAAGCTTTTAGTTTTATGTTGATGTCAAACCTCCCTGTTAACGGAAAATACAGAGCATCACCTTTTTCATTTAATTTTCAACTGTGAGAAAATGTATCTATGGAACGTTGTTGTTTTTGATTAAGACAACAACATTCCAAAGAGATATCTACTCAAAATTGAAAATCAAATGAAAAATTAAGATGATGCTAAACCCACCCGTCACTAACAAAAACGAGGATCCACATTTTTCATTTCACTTTCAACCTTAAGTAGATACATCTTTGGAATGTTGTTGCCTCAATCAAAACTAACAACGTTCCATAGAGATATATTGTCACAGTTGAAAATTAAATGAAAAAAGTGGTGCTCTGTATGTGCCGATAACAGGGAGTTTCGACACCACCTTAATCATATTCTACAAATTCCCCAAGCAAAAAACTGTAAAACAATTTTCCACAACGAGCCACCACCGACTCGCCAGAAAACCTAACTTTTTCCACACACTGTACACCCCCACCCAAGCTTCAACCACAGCTGCTAATTCCCTTCCTTGGTATTTATTTAACGAGGGGACGATGCTCCCCGAACGCGTAACGGCATACAGCAGCGACTCGCTCGATCGATCGAAAGTCATATCTACATACACATCCGCGGATTTTCCTTCCGCGAGAAATCGGCCCCGGTTATGCTCCTTTTTATGGGCTTTTCGGGATTTTTACGCGCGGCGATTTTTCGTAATGGCCGGATCGCCGTTTATGCAGATATCGCGCGCTCGCCGGCGCGGATGGGAAACTCGCGCGGACGCGGCGGTTGCTTTAAGTGCGCGGCGCGAGTTCGCTCGTTTCATTTTTTTACTATTTGCTTCTCGGAGGTGCGCGGGATTAATAACGCGCGTAATTTCCTACTGCCATGCGCGGAGCGCGTAATTTGCCGTAATATCGAGGGACTTTCTTCGGTGATGCGTGTGTGTGTGTGTTGAGGTTGAAGGGAATTGGTGCGTACGTATGCAAAATACGAGTTTGTTGTGAGTTTAGGTTTTGTGATTTTATTGCAGGGAAGTGGGAGATGCAAGTAGTTGTGTGTTGAGGAAATAGCGAAGAAAAAATTACTGTTTCAGTTTTTTTATCAATATTATCACATTGATATTAACAATATTGACATTAGAATATTTATGACAACTTATACTGTACCATGACAAGGAGAAATAGGGAATTTTGCTACATAATTTTTCTTGGTCATGTTTTTATATAGAGATGTGTATAGAATTTTTATTAATATTTTATGATACGAAATTCGTCATATTCATATTATGAGATTAAATATTTACGCGATTGCTTTCTATTTATTTGCATATTGTGAATACCGTTACGTACCCAGTTGTTTGTCATTTAAGACTACAACTTTTCTTTATTAAAAAAAGATGGAAAATTAAATACACGTGAGAAGTTCTATTTTTTCTGAAACTATCGAATGTATCCATGACTTTAGATGTAAGAAGCATAAGAAATTTATAAAAATGTAGGAGAAAATTAATTTTTAATTCCTGCAAAATTTAATTAATAAAAATGATTATACAAATGCAAGTATCGTAGTACTTAACATTTATCTTTCCAGTGGACTGTCGATGCATAGCTACTCGATATAGGTGGTCTTCCATAAAAATTCATAATTATATTCCTGCTAGATACTTATTTGCAATCTAAATATTATAGAATACTTTTTAGATTATAAAGAAAGTTTATCTAGCACGAACATAATCTTAAATTTTTGTGGAAACCGCCTATATCGCCTCTATTCCCGTATCCCCACCGTAATACTCTATTTTATAACCAATCAAAATTCTTTCCCCGACCGAAAAAATCTACTCTACAATCCAATTCACAAAACTATCGAACTTCCTCCTACCAAATAACAAATCCTATAAAATACGTCGCCTCAGAAGTGAGCGATCATCGGCTACCACAGTTCACGCGTCAATTCAGCACGAATAAAAAGAGAAAGCGTCAAAGTTTTGACTCGCGCGCGCGCGCGTTACCGTAATTTACGAGCGAAATATTGTAATTCGGGAATACCTCGACGTGCAGCGTGCGTTCGCTTATAGTCTTACCTGTAGACTGAGCAGTGGCACGGGCGTGTCCATGACTTCGGCCAGGCAGAGCGCGAGCGTGAGGACAATGACGAGCTCCCCGTAGACGTTCGACAGGACCACCCATAATTGTGAACTGGAAACCGGAAGAGAACGTCAGTGAAGAAGAAACAAGGAGAATCAGATGGAGTAGGGTGGTGATATGTTGGGTATGGTGTGATGGTTCCGATTGAATAAGAGATCGAAGATTGAATTTTACATTTTAAGAGATTGGATTGTAGACTAGGCGTCTGGTAGGAACTGGTAGCCGATTCGAGGTACTAATGTTCAAGTAAATTGTTATTAATTTAGCAATTATTTGTTACCACTTTAAAGAGTTTATTATTTTTTTTAAAGTTAATATATAATTGTTAATAATAACCTGGCCATTTTTCGGCACTTCATTTAAAAGAATTGTATTCAGAAAGTATAAAAACATCAAATAAGTCTTGTTTTACTAAATTGAAGGGCCTAATGCAATAAGGGAACTAGCACTTTTTTAAATCATTTTTATCAAAAGTAATAATGTTTGCTATAGAAATGAAAGATAGTTGTTTGACTCATTTGATTAATACTACGTGTTTTTATTTAAAAAAGTACTACTATCTTTATTGCATCTGCCTCTTAAATTATGAACCTCGAATCGATCACCATACCCTATCTGGCGCGTAGTCTAAATTATTCAATTTTCTTTTAATTTTATCCTAAAATATTGCTTAAATAGGCTATAACTCGGTTTTAACATGATTTTCTTTATATCATATTTTGACAGATTATAGTATACTTTCTTTGTGAACTGTTTGAATTTTTGTAAAATATCCAAAATTAAAAAAGATATAGCGCTTCGAATATCCTCGTGACGTCAGGTTCTAGACGCGATACCTTTGAAGTAGGTACGGCCTGACGTGATTCAAAGGAATGTATAAATAAGCTATAACTTTTTGCCCTGAACAAAAAAAAATTTATGTTAAATTTCAATTATATGTATTTTGAACACTTTGAAACCTCAAAAACTCCAATTCAATTAGTTTGATTCTCTAAACCTTGCGTCAGAACAAGAAATATATAAGGTTGTATTATAGCCAAATCAAAAAACCTGACAACCATAAAAAAAAATTAAAAAAATTTTTTTCATTATACTTTAGTAATATGTTCAAAGTTACTATAAAAAATATTTAATATATATCATGAATAATTTATCCTCATTTAAAATTATATAAATAATTTATTTTGTTTACTTTATAAATTTAAGGTGGTTAGGTGGCATGAGGTATGATAATTAAAAAAAGCTATATTATTTGATTTCCAATTTACTTTAAGACCACCACCCTGGAAGAAACATTGATGAGTTATTCACAAGTTTTTCGTTAAAATCGCCAATTTCTAGCGAATTGATTAAAAAGTGATTTAAATATATTATTAATTACCACAAATAAAATATTTGTATTGAATGCAACTATTCTGTAATTTGTGACGATAATCGTAGAAAATCTTAAAAACATGGATATTCATGCATCAGTGAAGAAAATTTGATAAATACGGTAATTTAGGTAGACGTTTTACTCAATTAGTATAATCTTTGAGATAATTATCACTTTTTAATAACTTTTTCTTAATACTCATAATTAATCACATAAAATAATGCTTTCCCGAGTACTTTTCATATCAGCTAGACATTAGCTAGAAATTAGCAAATTTACATGTCGCTATTCCGCCATTCCAACCAATTAATTCATTATAATTAAAAAAAATCTAACCTATATAATTCCTGAAAAATCAGCTAAAATCTGGCTAAAATACCACTTTGTGTTTTCCACCTATCCCTGCAACCCCTACACTCCTCAATCATTCTCCCATCCATTCTCTCCCCGTCAACTATCCAACTCAACCACAATCTTACGCTCCAACCCCCCTACAAACCCCAATCCTACACTGAAAAAAAAATTTGTTAAATTTAAGTAAACGTTTCCTTGAATCGTACTAAGAAAAGATTTACTTAAAGTATTAAATAAAGTAAATATTTCTTAAATTTAGTAAATATTTATTGAATTGATGAACACCAGTCTAAACATAATTAAATATTTACTATTATCAAATAAATCTTTTCTTAGTACGACTCAAGGAAACGTTTACTTATATTTAACAAATTTTCTTTTCAGTGTACAAACCGCACTCACAATGGCTCGGAATGATCCAACAGGTCATCCGGCGTCCTCGACCTGGCGAGTATCCTCGAGACGAGCGACTTGGGCGGCGGCGTGTGGGAGCCTCGCTGCGGGCCAGCCGCGTGGTCCCGGCCGTTGTGGTTGTTGTTGCTGTGGCCCGAGGAGTCGCCGGCCTCGGCGGACGCCGCCGCCGCCGCAGCGCGACTCCCCGAGCTCCCGGCGCCGCCATTGTTGCTGCCGGTGTTGGTGTGCAGCAGGCCGCCGGGTCCCGTCGTTGCCCCGCCCGGGCCGCCGTCCACCGTGCCGCCCGTCGTACTTCCGGTCTCGTTCAGGCTGTCCTTGTCATGCTGCTCGTTGCTCGCTGCGAGGGAAGAGATGAGAGAGAAGGTTAGAGGGGGTTAGTGTTGGTGAGGGTATAGTGATTGATTTGATATGTACACGGAGAGAAAAACTCCGCCGTATTAGCGTTGTTGTGGTAAGACCACCAGCGCTGCTGTAGAACAAAGCAGTTTTAGCTTGACTCGCTCCCCAAACACGAGTAGCCGAAATGACAGATATTTGAGGTTAGCTTTTCGAATATTCGGATTCCGTACCTATTAACTTATATTTTGCAAAGATTAATGGTTAATATGTATGAAAAATGTATTTCCAACGTAAATTATTGATTTTCATTCTAAAAGTCTATGAGAAACTTGCAAAACTTAGTATATTAACAGTAACCCGTTTCTGAATCGCAAAGCTATAACTGCTTTGATCCACAGCCGACACTGCTTGGTGATCATGTCATTCTACTGCTTGAACCACTAAGGCTGTAAGTGCCGGGGTCTCCGGCAGATGTAGCCGAGTTTTTCTCTCCGTGTATATATACTGACATACTGGGGAAGACGATATTGTGAAGTACTGCTTAGCAATGTAACATTATATTTTATGAAATTGACTTCTTTCTCCACGGGTAAAAGTTCAGTTAAGTAAACTTACTCCCATTAATATGGCCAGTCGAGGTATACACTTTACAATGGGTTCATATGGGAATTTAATGGTAGGTTTTTATTCAAATTACAGTCGAGTCGCGGGGACTGAGAACCCGGGGACTGAAATTACGTGGGAACTGCAATGCTCTTATACACGGGGATGTCTCGGGGACTGAAATGCTTCTATACTAAATACATATTGCAGTCCCCGAGAATTTTGGTCCCGGGCCTTCTCAGTCCCCGCGATTCGACTGTAAAGTTTGTCCTCTTCAAATAATGGTTATCGCTTCAATTGGAGACTATCAAAACTCACAAATGCAGGACGATGGTTCAGCAGAGTGTTCAAAGATCACAAACTATATTTCTGAGCCAAATATACAATAAATAGGCGAGGCGTCTAAATTTTAAAAGTTGTGCCTCACTACGCATTGATTGATCCAAAAAAAATGACATTAAGACATTTAATCATATTTCTAGAGGATATTATTATATTTATTCAATAGCATGTAGTCGCCAGTTTCAGTAAAAATATTTATTTTCAAATAAAATATTTTTATTTTAATACAGAAATAAATCTCCCATATAAATCCAATTTAGAATGTATACCCTGACGGGCCATTGCCGCAGTTCATGCGATGTCCGCTAGTGTCGCACTGAAACTTTAAACTTCCAATAAAGTCCAAAAACGTAACTTTTATAAGTTCGCAGCTAATTAATTTTGCTGATTGATTTTGAGTATAGGAACAAATTTTTTTCTGGAATTTTAATATTGATCCATCAAAATTTGTAGATGTACCGTACGAAAGCAGTATTATGTGAACACGGAAGGTTGATTTTTTTGTAACTGTTTCTTGTTAATTTGTAATAGTATATAAATGAGGTAACTATTATTTTATAGTAAAGGGGCTTATTATTGTCCAGTGCAACTTTGCATGCATATAGTATAGTTTCTATCATAAAAAGACTTCCTTTATTCTGCAAAAGACTCCTATTGTAGCCAAAGAATCGTTTTCTGAGTGGAAAAAAGAACCCCCTAGTAAATAAAAATAAGTGATAAATCATGCGAAAATTAAGGTAATTAATCACCTGATGTTCTGACATAATATATCACCTTATTAAATTATCATCGGATTTATTATCGCCCAAAAATATCGTAACATAAATAGTATCATTTGGATTACACACCAATATGGAGTTCCAGATCGTACAAATCTTGACTGCTTTGATATTTTCTGTAAACTTTTTTGGTAACGATGTTTTTAAGCGACAAATAACAAATTTTCAGAAATTCGTGAAAAGTTCATAATGATAAAGATCTTTTATCATTAGGAAGGGAAAAATCAGTCTTTATTGACAGCAACTATTAATATCTAAGATCAATAAAAAATTTAAGATTTCTATTGGTATTGAATACCGTTGTACCACAATTTAGTACCTTTTTAGGTATCCTTTTCTCTTTCAAGTCATGATCTATATCAAACATTTCCTTTCCTTTTGGATAAAGTTCCACTCGAAAAACTTTATATTCTAGTATACATTAAATTTCTATTATTTTCACTTCCGATACGTCATAAATTGTACATTGATTTACGTACGATTCCGAGAAAAGTGTTCAATTCTATATTTCCATCTGACTACAATAAAGATCGTGAAATAGAACGCCGTTACAAATGTATACATTATTTTTTATTGTCGCCCGATCCAGTGATTTCAAATTGAGGAATCTAATTGATAATCAGATGACTTTATACAGTGGCAATCGAAATACGACGAGAACTGCTCGTAAATTATTTCAACCGTAAAATGAAACTACATTTAGATGATGAAAAGCTACATGAATTATTTAGTTCTAAATTGCTGAAAAGTGTTTATAATTATACGTTATATATTACAATTGTACATTACAATTATGAAGATTTTAAAGCATGTTTAATATTTATATATAGAATAAACAATGTAAATAATAAACAACCTGATTAATTTCTCAGCCGTTACCTGGTAACTTTTTATTTTTAAATTATATGCAATTACCTATACTTTTAAGATAACACAAGGAGAGTTTCCTAAATAAATCGGCTTATTAAATATAGATTTAGAAGTTCATGAATTGCTTAAAGGGTTAGTACGCTGCATTTGGTCATTGTTCTGTTTCCGAGCATGTTTTAATAATAATGAAATAAAAAAATCCATAAAGAAAAAATCTGCAGATTGTAGAACTCTTCAGAATTTTTTGCAGGTTTTTCCACAAGATTTTTGTGTGCAAAATTATCCGCAAAAATGTATTCTAAATAAATGTTTAATTAAACAAAATGATGTGAAGATTCCTACTTGCATTGGTGACACGTCCAATTTGGGTGTTTCTATCACCTGGATGATAATGACAATCAAATGGGGCGTATCACCGATGCTAGCTAGGCTTAAACTAAATCTTTCCTTAAATCAAAAGTTTCTTCAGAGTATATTTCTGCAGGAAAATCTGCAAACCAAAACCGTGTAGAAAATTCTGCAGAAAAACTTACAATTTCTTTCTGTAGATTTTTTCTATAAGGTGAATGAGAAATTATTGTAAATCTCATACAAGAGATATCTGCAATTGATTAATACAAGTACAATCATGTAACATTATTAAAAGCTTGGATATATAATTGAAAAAATACAAACAAAATTTCAAACCAGTATGGTAACAAATTGACATTAAAATACAAAAATTCGTTAATTCAAACGATTTCCCAACAAACGTTGTATAAAAGAAAGGTAATTCCTCCCAGACCGCAATAAATATTCCAAATAACTCAATCCACCACTTCACCTACATGTACGACCATTAAACTATACAATCCTCTCTCAAGACCTACACAAATTAACCACACACCGCCATATAAAAGAAAACTCGTATCCAAACACACACACATACACAACACACACACATACACACAACTTTTTACATAATGAACCAAGCCGCACACCCCCACCAATAAAAATCAACACCAACGTCTCCCTTACTTTCTCTCTCTCGCTCTCACACAACCCACACACACACACACACACACACACACTCAAATATCTTTTTTTCCAGTTTTCCTTTCATCTTCGTGTCTCGCGTGATGCACGCACGCGCGAGCGCGCTCGCATCAGAGACAACAGCATTATACGCGCACACAGTGCAGGAGCCAGAGCTGGATGTGGTTTGGCCGCAGATGGATCATGAAGAAGATCACGGGTGCGTTAAATTACAGCGGGGAGCCCGCGACTCGCAAGTCGGGAGAAAACCTCAGATGTGTGTGTTTTACTTTCCGCGTCGTGGATTATTCCGTTCGTTCGTACGTACGCTCGTTGCTAGTGGGTGTACGGAGCGTGTAGACGCGGTGTTGTACATCTCGTGTAACACGTACTCGTGGGTGGAGATGCTGGTGAGGTTCAATGTCGCTTTTAATTATTTGCGAGAGATGCAGTTGTGGGAGTTGGCGCGGATTTCTGAGTGCACTTTTGGAATGTAGTATTTTGGCTCTTTTGGTGATTCGGCACTTTTGGATATGCGTTGGGATATTGAGACAAGGTTTGTCGGAGAATTTTAACGGGAATGAGTGAAGTGACTTGAAATTTTCGGATGGATTTTGTATGAAAATAACTTTGATCGAATTGAGTGTAAAGATTTTGATTCTGTAGTCGTATACACGCTAAAGTAGGAACAGAGAGAGGAGAATTGAGGAATATCTAGGAACAAGAGGAACAAAGCTTAGCTATTAAGCTTAGCTGTCGGTGTTTCTAGCTGTTCCTCGCTACTCCCCGTTGTTACTACTTATTAGTCCTGTTATTTTAATAGGACTAATTGTATTCGCCTATTTGAAGATTATGGTATCTCCATGAAACTCATTTGTTCAGGCTTCAAAAGCTAAAACAAATGTAAACCAAAGTCAATAAGAAATAATAATTTTTTAAGACCAAATTTTATCAACAGTACGATATATAATTCATTTTAATTGTATAAGAGCATATCGAGGTGAATTCAAAATTTAATTTTAAATTATCAGAGTATAGAAATTAAAAATTTTCATTTTTCGTCTTTAATTTTACCGGCTGAGAAATGAATAATTGGCTATAAATATAGAAGTACTTATATTTTCACAAGGTCTAAACTCACTTGTACTTCGTTGAGTATAAATAATAGATCTATTTGCAAAATTTCAGATTTAAAAATGAATTGCGCTTAGTACGTATGGTACACTATTATTATTATTTCATTACTCGATGAAATGCAAATGAGTTTGGATTTATGACTGTTTACGTAAAAAAGGCAATAATATCCTAATTAATAATAATGCAGTCTATATATTTCATTAAAACCAATTATTCATGCTTCAGTCATTACGATTTCAGGTAGGAAATATCAATTTTAAATTGACCTTTTCAGCGCTGTTTAATTGTATTACATTTTTGTAAATTGTAATCGTTATGTAATTTTAATATGTAAAGTGAGCTAAAAAATAAAATTTAGAAATGCAAATATGAAGTTACTGTGAGTTTGTCACATAAGAAATAATATTTACATTTTGCACATGTTTTGATGTTTTGATACGTCTGACTTGGTTCGTCTGTATCTATACTTAACTCAACATAATATTATACCCGTGTTACACATTATACTTTCTTGTTCAATATTACTTTCTTTATAGACTTTATAAATTATAATGCACTTTCCTCGTCTTTTTAATGAATAAAATCATTGACTGGTTAAGTATTATCATAATCTTTAATGTATAAGCACACCGAGATAAATGATATGGCAGAAATTACAAATTGTACAGCGAAATTTACTATTTCTGGTACGAGTTGTACAAGAAGAGCATACTCGAATTTCTATATGAATTACCACATTCAAATATTAAAAAATACCGCATTAATAGTAAAAATTATTATAATATTTGTTAAACAATTTTTACTATAAATATAATTTTTTAAAGAAGATCAAGTTTGGTTGCAGTGTAGAGTCAAGGTAACATTCAACGATCTCGAACGTTTTACAAGCTTTTACAATCCTCTAATACCAGCACTCAAATATAAATAAACATAATAACCAATCCTCTCGAGTAGAACCGGAACTTACGAAGAACATCAGGCCCGAATCCGGTACCGTAAGAAATGGCTCCGGTCCTGATCTGGCAAATGCATTGTAAATATTTTTTTGTGCGTAGGCTCTGATTCCGCCCAAATCAGGCTGCCTTAAGTTATGTACAATTATTACTTTTTTTGTAGTTAACAAACTAAAGAATAGTATTTTTTTCAAACTTTGTCCTACTGAAAGATATCCTTTATCGCTATAATTTATTCTGGTTAGGTCAAAATTGATATCTAAGGTAATAAATGATTTACTAAAGATTGAAAAAATCGCTTAATTGAAGTTATACTTAATGGTTATCCATAATATTTTTAGTAGGAGGGGATATTGTTCACGGCTTCTTCTGGTGACATTCTGGCGCTTCATGTTATCAAACATCCGGTTATCCGTATCCGAGTCTGATCAGCACCTGCGCACAGACCGGACCTGCTTCTCAAAGCACATTCTAAGGTTACCCGGATAATTTCGTTCTGCACACCATGGCTAATTTCTACTTCATTTAAAAAATTTGAAAAACGTTTGTTCATGTTGATTGCTACCTCAACTGTGAAAAACTGTTACTTTTATCATACAAATTGTCCCCATGCAGTATAGTTAATTATAATTCAATTGCATCCAATTTCAAATTCCCGATAACCAAAATAAAAATTCCAAGTACAAATGTTACCCCTGGACACTAGCAACTACAATCAACGACACGTCACTAACCGTATCAACGGTCAACGCCCCACCGCCTCAAAGTGAAAACTGCCCACTATAATACCCACACTCTCTCACGATAAAATCGCGCCGTTTAACTTTTATACAAACACTTTACAAACGATTCACACGCGCGCGCTCGAGTAAAAATCGCGCATACCTACATACATACACATACGCGCAATCCAATTAGTCACAGGCATTGCGTGCGATTATGTCTTGTGTCGCTGATAAATAAGCCGTAACAATGCGCCGGCGCGCGCGCGGCCAAGAAAGTTCGAGGAAGCTAACAGCGCGCTCTCGTGCGTGTAATCTAGCAGGAGGCTGCGCGTTTGAATAAATGTTAAATGCGTTTCTGGATTGCGGGGGGTATAGTTGGGGTTTGATTAAGCAGGAGAGAGAGAGAGATATGTAGAGGAGATGCGGTGGTAGTTAGTGCAGTGTGTGTGGGTTTATGGTTCGTTGAGGATGTATTGTTTTGAGGGATTTTTATGGGATTGCAACAGTGGGATTTGGAGAAAGTGGAGTGTATGTAGAGTGGAGGGAGATAAGAAATTGAAAGTTTGGACGGAGGTTGGGAAGAGTTTCAGGTTGGGGTTTGGGGCGTTTGGTTTTTCGTATATTATACCTTAAGGATACTAAGCACCTTTGTTTGTCGAGAATTTGTTGAATCAAAATTTGTTAATTGTACTTTGCAATAAAGTATATTCGAGTTAGACTTAATTTATATTGTCAAAACTAATGAAGAATTTGACTGATATAAGTTTCATATTTAGTAGATAGGCTGTAGGCATACTGGCTCACGCGGGTTCTGTATCATGCCAAAGTGATACAGAATCGGTCGTGTGTATAAGGCCTATCCCGGTTTGTCCCCTTCTCCAATTTTTGAGCATTCGTATTGTATTTTTTAAGCCCCTCCCCTGGATTTACCCCCTCTCAAAGTGATACAGAATCGGTCGTGTGTATAAGGCCTATGCCTGGTCCCTTCTCCAATTTTTGAGCATTCGTATTGTATGTTTTAAGCCCCTCCAATGGATTTACCCCCTCTCAAAGTGATACAGAATTTGTAGTGTGTATAAGGCCTATGCCTGGTCCCTTCTCCAATTTTTACCGGATTCGTATTGTGTGTGTTTTAAGCCCCGCCTCTGAACTGTCCCCTCTTAATGTGATCTAGAATTCGTGTCTGATTTTTTCTATCCCCACTCTGTAGGCCCGAATACGTAAGCGTTTTACTCCCACCCGAAGAGAGGGAAGAGCTCTTTGCTCCTCTTTTCGAAGAAACAGATGGCAAGCGTAGGAAATGGAAAGTAGCCGAAAAGAATGAAAAGAAAGGGTCAGCCTTTCTTTCCTCTGCTTTTAAAAATAGATGGAACGTTGCTCACTGACTTTGCTAGCAATACACGTCATCGTCGCAGGTATGCGCTGTAGATGCGCGCAGATAGCAGGAAGATTGCATCAGTAAACGGCCTTCGAGAACTTACTGTGCGGAGGCGCAAGTTTGAAGGTCCTCGCGCAGGTAGTAGTAAATTACATTCCAGCAATAAATAACCTTTTGAGAAAGGCATACTGCGCGCATACATTCGAAAAGTCTATTTTCGAGCCAAAACACTGTCAGTTTTTCTCCGCAATACACGCTATACTACAGTATGTCATAGCGTGTGTTAAAGGTCCTTGTGCAGGTAGTAGTAAATTGTCCCCAACAATACACGACCCTTGGAGAAAGGCTTACTGCGCGCACGCTTGCTTTTTTTAGGCCTATACGCTGTCAGCTTTTCGGCGAGAAAAGATTTATTACAGCAAGGCTTGGTACAGGTTGAAGGACTTCGCGCAGGTGGCACTTTTCCCAGTAATAAGCAACCTTTTGAGAAAGGCATACTGCGCGCATGGATTCGAAAAGTCAATTTTCGAGCTAAAACACTGACAGTTTTTCGGCGAGAAACGATTTATTACAGTAAGGCATAGCGCGTGTTGAAGGTCATTGTGCAGGTAGTAGTAAATTGTCCCCAACAATACACGACCCTTGGAGAAAGGCTTACTGCGCGCACGCTTGCTTTTTAAGAGGCCTATACGCTGTCAGTTTTTCGGAGAGAAACACGCGGCCTTCCATGTGTATCAACGCTGTAGCGCTAAAAAAGGGAACGAAGTTGCGCTAATTAGAAAATTGATGTATTCTAACCTCAGAAAACCACTTTATCTTGTTATTTACCATTCTGAAGTATATATTAATGATTTTATTATATTTATTTATGTTTGAAAGATCATGATTTTACTTTGAAAAGTAAAAATGAAATAATATAAGTAATTATTGTAAAAACATAGTGCTCAAAATGGTATATAATAAGTAAAAACGAGCCGATGCATTGACCAAGCAAAAAAAGAAAAGCCTCGCGCAACACGGTCTTAAGAAAAGGGTGCGTGCAGGTAGAAAAAAAAATCTCAGCAAGAAACTGCTGTGAATGCGCGCAAGTAACGGAGAAATCTCAGCAGTAAACGATCTTAGAGAATGGTTTCGTGTGCGTTGAAGGTCCTCGCGCTTAGGTGAAAGCAAATGCTTTTAGCAATAAACGACCTTTAAAGTAAGGCTTACTGCGCGCAGATATTTAAAAATTCTTTTAAGCCGATACGCTCGCAGTATTTTCAAGGACGAGATGAGTCGATGTACACGAACTGATACGGCGGCTGCGCGAAAGGAAATCGTTCGGTATATTAAGTCATGGTCACTCTTTCACAGTAGTGGAATAGTATATTATGACACTGTTGTGGGAGATGGTTTTCTACCTTGCTCGAGGGTTTTCGCACGAGCGAAGCGAGTGAGAAAATCGAGCAAGGTAGAAAAACATCTCCCACAACAGTGTCATACGATATTTTATAGCACAACAACCTCAAAATCGACAATAAAGTTGGCATTTTGAGGTTAGTGTGCTATAAAAAGAGATTTCCTCTCGAGCTGTTTATTTCGAACTTATTCGCCGGCGGCGCGAAAGAAAATCGATCGTTAGATAAAATCCTAGGCACTTTTACGGTCAAGAGCAAACATCGGGATGAGCGGCTTGTAAAAATATATATTTTCAGTCAAAAATAGATAAGTCCTGAAAGAAAACAAAGGATAGCTTCCAAACTTTAACGGCGAAGGAAAGCTGAGCATAGCTGATAGGCAGGAGCCAATACGTTGACGGTGCACAGATACAAGGAAACTGCATTCTCAGCGATAAATCGTGTATGAAGATTTCTGGAGGAGAAGGGGGGTATTTTTGAAAATTAGAGGAGGGAACATTTTTTATGAACCGTAGGATTCTTCGAAAAAGTAGTGGGAAGGGAAGCTGCAAGAATGGGTCAAATTTCTGTAGGGGAGGTGTTTTGAGATTTTGGGAGGGAAATTTCTTACGAATGGTAAAACATTTCACAAAACGTAGAGGAAAGAGAAACTCAGTTTTCCTATATAAATATCACGGCGCTTCCTATGGCCCATCAGTTCAAGAATCGTATTTGATTTTTTTTTCTATCTCCGAAAGAAATGCGAAGAGAGTGTCCAAACTAAATGTAAACAACTTGACGTAAATTATGAAAAGTATTTTATTTTCTTTACTTCAAATACGTGAATAAATTTTCATTAAAATTCATTCTACCTCCTGCAAAATGGTATTTCGCGGATTAAACGAGCTAGGAATAAGAATCGTTCAGAATGAGGATAGATAAGAAGAGCTTTGGGTAAGTGCTAAACTATTTTTTTTTAAACTTATAAATATGTTTATTAATTGTATTATTAATGTACTTTATAGCGTTTGAACGAAGGAGAGATGCCAATATGGCAATACGTGGCCCAACGAATGGAGCAGGATAATTCTCGAGAAGAACAGAGAATGAAGTATAGAAGGCATATAGAAAAACTGTGTTACCTTAAGTTCAACGCTAGTAAAAGTGTAAAAGTTAGTTTCTGGATAAAATAAATAATAAGACGTATATTTAAAATTTATATTATTACATGTTTTATTTGATTAATCCGTACAATATCGAATTCCGTAATTACTCTTGAAGCATGGCGACGTGATAGATCGCTTTGGATATTTATAAACAGAATACAGTATTATATTATTAAATTCGAGAAGGCAATTTTTCCAAAGGATTCTTCATCAGCCTTTAGCAATGATACTGACTTGGAATCAAAAGAAGAATAAATTGTGTGCATTAATTTTGGTGAATACTTTTAAACCATTATGTGCAAATTGTACAGTGAAATATATTCAATTTACGCATTGGTACAATTTTTTTTAACTAATACATAAAAGTGAAAAAGGCGCTAAGAAGTGTAAAGTCATGTAAGGAAAGGTGAAAAGTAATGAAAAATTTTGAAAAGTTCAAATAAAATGTGACTGAATATTGTCAATTGTGTTTATTATTATCGATATGAAAATAATTAAATTTACGTATAAGAAAAAAATGTACAAAAAGTACAAATATTTTTCGAAACCAGATCAAGAAAGAGAAGAAGAAAGTATATATAACACACACTAACGAGAGAAAAAAATGCAATCGTACCATCCACTACTATTAACTACATATTTTTAAATGAATCGGGAACAAAAAATTATAAGTGTCGGAATACAACCTTTGCATAATGAACAACCACAGCTATTTATCCTGCTACCATCCAATTTCAGTAATATTGGCAGTATCGACGCAATTACTTAGATTAAAATTCAATATAATCTCAATGAAATAAGTGATTCTTTTTTGCTTCTGAATGCTGGATTGAAAATACTGCTTCACGTCTTACAATGAACGATTTGGAAATCGTTTTTACTATCACATATGACCATAAATCGATTATTTTTAATAATAAAGCATAATATACTGAAGATAACCAAACAAAATACAAGAAATTTTATCAAGCGACTAGTGTTACAAAATCCGACTTTTGAAGGATAGAAAAATGCTATCGTACAGTGGGATCGCGATATATTACCGCTCGCTGGGGCTGTAGAATCGGAATTTTTTCCAAAAATGTATTATAACCGGATCTCCCTCCATGCGGTAGCTCCAAACCGAAGTTCTGCGTTCTACTGCACCACCGCGGTGCGCAGACGCTACGTGCCGTGGTGGGACAGCCAGTGTGTGTGAGTGAAAGTACGTCCGGAGGTGAAGCGCTCTGAGCGGAAACATATCGCGATGTATTATATCGCGATCACACTATATGTGTAGAAGAGCGTCGATTTCAACTGATGTTAAATGATATAATAAAATTAAAATTTTTTTTTTTTTGTGAACAGTTAAAAGAAGTTATGAACGATATTGATGTAACCTCTTAACATGGCTGTGACTTTGTGATGATTCGGAATCGGATGATTTTATAAAACATTACTTTAAAATTGTAAACTTAGAATACACATCACTTCAACTAGATTATCTTATTCAGGAAATGCGCAATTCTTAAAAACTTTATTTATGTATGAATTCGTGCGCAATATTCGTGTGAAATTATAATTTTTGTATTTTTAATACATTAATAAAGTATTACTATACACGGCGGTCCTCGATCAACTTTAATTAAAAAAAATGACAATTTCGGATTTTTTCAGGATATTATACCTTGATCATTTACTAACAATTTAATCCGAAAATGAAAATATTTCGTCGAGCCTCTTGGGAGAAAAGTCCATTTATTATTTATTTTTTTCTCTTTTTTTTAGGCTTTTATTTTCTTAACGCTTATACAAAATCTTTAGATTATTATAATTATAGGTTTGGACATATAGAAACATTACCAAAGTTGAAAAAAAGACACAAATATGTGTATGTAGCATATAAAGTCAGAATGACCTTAACGCACTTAATAGTAAATACTACAGAGATAACCTAAAAATTACATCGTCTGACTCAAAGGTGAAAATATCCGTCTTTCAAACTAAACATAACATTGGGTATATTTTTGTTACGATGGTATTTTTGTTATATGGACGACTGACAATCTCTATAGTATTTACTACTTAATATACAGTTAAACAGGAAAGGTAAATATCGTAAGTTATCATGCCAATAAATCCGAGTAACCATCATGCACGAATGCATGAACAAAATAGTCTCGTGATTTGTTTATTATACTATGCAAAAAGTAAGACTATGATAAAGATATATCCAGCTTTAAAAATTAAATTAAAAGGTTTGTTTGAAGACTACGATTCTGATAATGAATGTCTTCCGCTTGTCGTCTGTGTTTCATGCAAACTAAGTGTATACCGCGGTAAAGTGAAAAAAACAGACAAACTTCTCGCAATTCAGTTTCAAGAGAAATACACGATCAAACACAGATGATAAGAGTCAGTGACACTTATGCGAACTTGCTAGATCACCAGGATACAAAACCTTTGTCAAGGAATCAAAAGTAGGTTTTAATAAAAAAAGTGTTTCCACGAGTAACTCAAAATCAACTCAAGATTTATGCAGTACCCTAAATAAAGTTTCCGATACACGTTGTTCGGCGTGTTTTTCTTTGTTTTGATAAAGAAACAAGTCACGTATGCACTCAGTTAAGTCGTATAGACAATTTGAATGAATGTATCGAAAAATCTTTTCGACCAAAAGAAAAGGAACAGCTAGTATCCTTGCTGCTTAAAAGATAATGGATGAAAAACAAAATCTAAATACAAGCGATACTTCAGTGTCATTATCGCAGTCATCTGGAAAGCTGCTTAGAGTAACCACCAATAACAATGCTTTTTCATTGTTATTCATACTTTTGCATTATTAACTCTTGGAGAAAAAATGGGTTGGAAAATATGCAACTATAGCTAAATTTTTAAAACACATTTCAAAAGTCAACATTTCAAAATGGATCTGAAATAGAGAAAGAATAATGGAAGAAATTTGAATACTGTCAAGTATGAAAAAATATGAAAAAAAGTATGAAAAAGAATGAAAAAGAATGAAAAAGAATGAAAAAGCATGAAAAAGTATGAGAAAGTATGAGAAAGTATGAAAAAGTATGAAAAAGTATGAAATAAGTACAAAAAAGTATAAAAAAAAAAGTATGAAAAAGTATGAAAAACAATGAAAAAGCATGAGAAAGTATAAAAAAGTATGAAAAAGTATGAAAAAAGTATGAAAAAGTATGAAAAAAGTATGAAAAAGTATGAAAAAAGTATGAAAAAGTATGAAAAAAGTATATAAAAGTATGAATAAAAATTAGAAAAAGTATGAAAATGAATGAAAAAAAGTGCGGAGGGTAAGCGAATAAGGTAAGATATTCAATCCTTTCTATTTTACAGTCTAAACAGAACAATTGTGTATATATATATATATATATATATATATATATATATATATATATATATATATATATATATATATATATATATATATATATATATATATATATAGAGAGAGAGAGAGAGAAATGGAAATAAAAGTATTTTATAGCACACTAACCTCAAAATGCCAACTTTATTGTCGATTATGAGGTTGTTGTGCTATAAAATATCGTATGAGACTGTTGTGGGAGGTGTTTTTCTACCTTGCTCGATTTTCTCACTCGCTTCGCTCGTGCGAAAACCCTCGAGCACGGTAGAAAACCATCTCCTACAACAGTGTCATAATATACTAATATTTGAAATATACAATATATTTATTGTTTTGTTTTCGCAAAACGCTAATTTCTTTAAAAAAATTAAAATGTTTTTTTTCTCACAAGAGGAAAACAAAACAATAAATATATTGTATATTTCAAATATAATACTTTTATTTCCATTTCTCTCTCTCTCTCTCTCTCTCTCTCTCTCTCTCTGTATATATATATAATAAAATACACTTGTAAAATAAATTGATAATACTTTTAATTTAATCAGTTGATAAATATTTATATAAAAAACATTGTACTCGTATTTATACATGATGAGAATTGTAAGCACAAACAGCTTTTAATAATTGATTTTCAAACTCAGGATTGTTCTTCGCAACTTTGTATTTTATCCAAGTAGCATTGAAATCTAAATGAACAGATTCCATCGCTTGCTCATTATAAGATCTCAAGCCTTTTTGATATTTTGTACAAAAATCTTCAACGTGAAAAAAAACAGCATGGACTTTCGGAGTAACTGGAATTTGTAAATCTAAATAGCTCGCTTTGAATTCTGCAAACGTATTTCGCAAAATCGGGATCAAGACTAGTAGTGAAGCAGGCTTGAACAACATTTTTGAATTTTGATATGCTGAAACGTACTTTAAACCACCTATACTACATATCGCCCGCAAAATGACCACTTTATCTAATAGTTTTTTACATGAATTCCCTTTGAAAGCCGGACTTCCATGTGTTATTTCCCGTTGAACATTGCATTTCTCTGCCCAATTTAAAGCTATCTCTTCGCATTCGCGTAACATATGTGTAAATGATGTGTTTACTACACCGAGCATCATATGCAACTCAGGAGGAGGAATTACATCTAAAAATAACCTATGTTTACTAGTAGTAAACAATGATGGATAAATGCAGTTTTTATAGTTTTTAGTCTGAGATCTATCAGCTCCCGATTTTTGCAAAGCCATGTAATTATTAAGTGTATTACCAATGGTCCCGTAACATCCACGTTCAGCTACTTTTTCCTTTACATGTCCAATAAAATTATTGAAAATAGGGCAATAAACAACACTTTCGGCTGCATCCGATGTGACATTAGCTTTAACATTCACGAAATTAAATTTTTTAACTTCAAAATATTCATCTATAGTATGATTATTAAAATATAATGTTTTCTTCAAATTGGGTTCAATTATTTTTAAATTACAAGAAGCCACTCGAATAGCTGCGGCAATTCCACAAGTGGTTTTATAACTTAAGTTAAAACTGTTTTGAATTTTACAGAAGTCATCAGCTGCACAATCTTTTCGCAGTCATCTGGAAAGCTGCTTAGAGTAACCACCAATAACAATGCTGCGAAAAGATTAACAGAACCATTGTTTAGTGCTGATGACTTCTGTAAAATTCAAAACAGTTTTAACTTAAGTTATAAAATCACTTGTGGAATTGCCGCAGCTATTCGAGTGGCTTCTTGTAATTTAAAAATAATTGAACCCAATTTGAAGAAAACATTATATTTTAATAATCATACTATAGATGAATATTTTGAAGTTAAAAAATTTAATTTCGTGAATGTTAAAGCTAATGTCACATCGGATGCAGCCGAAAGTGTTGTTTATTGCCCTATTTTCAATAATTTTATTGGACATGTAAAGGAAAAAGTAGCTGAACGTGGATGTTACGGGACCATTGGTAATACACTTAATAATTACATGGCTTTGCAAAAATCGGGAGCTGATAGATCTCAGACTAAAAACTATAAAAACTGCATTTATCCATCATTGTTTACTACTAGTAAACATAGGTTATTTTTAGATGTAATTCCTCCTCCTGAGTTGCATATGATGCTCGGTGTAGTAAACACATCATTTACACATATGTTACGCGAATGCGAAGAGATAGCTTTAAATTGGGCAGAGAAATGCAATGTTCAACGGGAAATAACACATGGAAGTCCGGCTTTCAAAGGGAATTCATGTAAAAAACTATTAGATAAAGTGGTCATTTTGCGGGCGATATGTAGTATAGGTGGTTTAAAGTACGTTTCAGCATATCAAAATTCAAAAATGTTGTTCAAGCCTGCTTCACTACTAGTCTTGATCCCGATTTTGCGAAATACGTTTGCAGAATTCAAAGCGAGCTATTTAGATTTACAAATTCCAGTTACTCCGAAAGTCCATGCTGTTTTTTTTCACGTTGAAGATTTTTGTACAAAATATCAAAAAGGCTTGAGATCTTATAATGAGCAAGCGATGGAATCTGTTCATTTAGATTTCAATGCTACTTGGATAAAATACAAAGTTGCGAAGAACAATCCTGAGTTTGAAAATCAATTATTAAAAGCTGTTTGTGCTTACAATTCTCATCATGTATAAATACGAGTACAATGTTTTTTATATAAATATTTATCAACTGATTAAATTAAAAGTATTATCAATTTATTTTACAAGTGTATTTTATTATATATATATACAGAGAGAGAGAGAGAGAGAGAGAGAGAGAGAGAGAAATGGAAATAAAAGTATTATATTTGAAATATACAATATATTTATTGTTTTGTTTTCCTCTTGTGAGAAAAAAAACATTTTAATTTTTTTAAAGAAATTAGCGTTTTGCGAAAACAAAACAATAAATATATTGTATATTTCAAATATTAGTATATTATGACACTGTTGTAGGAGATGGTTTTCTACCGTGCTCGAGGGTTTTCGCACGAGCGAAGCGAGTGAGAAAATCGAGCAAGGTAGAAAAACACCTCCCACAACAGTCTCATACGATATTTTATAGCACAACAACCTCATAATCGACAATAAAGTTGGCATTTTGAGGTTAGTGTGCTATAAAATACTTTTATTTCCATTTCTCTCTCTCTCTCTCATATATATATATATATATATATATATATATATATATATATATATATATATATATATATATATATATATATATATATATATATATATATATATATATATATATATATATATATATATATATATATATATATACACAATTGTTCTGTTTAGACTGTAAAATAGAAAGGATTGAATATCTTACCTTATTCGCTTACCCTCCGCACTTTTTTTCATTCATTTTCATACTTTTTCTAATTTTTATTCATACTTTTATATACTTTTTTCATACTTTTTCATACTTTTTTCATACTTTTTCATACTTTTTTCATACTTTTTCATACTTTTTTCATACTTTTTCATACTTTTTTATACTTTCTCATGCTTTTTCATTGTTTTTCATACTTTTTCATACTTTTTTTTTTATACTTTTTTGTACTTATTTCATACTTTTTCATACTTTTTCATACTTTCTCATACTTTCTCATACTTTTTCATGCTTTTTCATTCTTTTTCATTCTTTTTCATTCTTTTTCATACTTTTTTTCATATTTTTTCATACTTGACAGTATTCAAATTTCTTCCATTATTCTTTCTCTATTTCAGATCCATTTTGAAATGTTGACTTTTGAAATGTGTTTTAAAAATTTAGCTATAGTTGCATATTTTCCAACCCATTTTTTCTCCAAGAGTTAATAATGCAAAAGTATGAATAACAATGAAAAAGCATTGTTATTGGTGGTTACTCTAAGCAGCTTTCCAGATGACTGCGATAATGACACTGAAGTATCGCTTGTATTTAGATTTTGTTTTTCATCCATTATCTTTTAAGCAGCAAGGATACTAGCTGTTCCTTTTCTTTTGGTCGAAAAGATTTTTCGATACATTCATTCAAATTGTCTATACGACTTAACTGAGTGCATACGTGACTTGTTTCTTTATCAAAACAAAGAAAAACACGCCGAACAACGTGTATCGGAAACTTTATTTAGGGTACTGCATAAATCTTGAGTTGATTTTGAGTTACTCGTGGAAACACTTTTTTTATTAAAACCTACTTTTGATTCCTTGACAAAGGTTTTGTATCCTGGTGATCTAGCAAGTTCGCATAAGTGTCACTGACTCTTATCATCTGTGTTTGATCGTGTATTTCTCTTGAAACTGAATTGCGAGAAGTTTGTCTGTTTTTTTCACTTTACCGCGGTATACACTTAGTTTGCATGAAACACAGACGACAAGCGGAAGACATTCATTATCAGAATCGTAGTCTTCAAACAAACCTTTTAATTTAATTTTTAAAGCTGGATATATCTTTATCATAGTCTTACTTTTTGCATAGTATAATAAACAAATCACGAGACTATTTTGTTCATGCATTCGTGCATGATGGTTACTCGGATTTATTGGCATGATAACTTACGATATTTACCTTTCCTGTTTAACTGTATATTAAGTAGTAAATACTATAGAGATTGTCAGTCGTCCATATAACAAAAATACCATCGTAACAAAAATATACCCAATGTTATGTTTAGTTTGAAAGACGGATATTTTCACCTTTGAGTCAGACGATGTAATTTTTAGGTTATCTCTGTAGTATTTACTATTAAGTGCGTTAAGGTCATTCTGACTTTATATGCTACATACACATATTTGTGTCTTTTTTTCAACTTTGGTAATGTTTCTATATGTCCAAACCTATAATTATAATAATCTAAAGATTTTGTATAAGCGTTAAGAAAATAAAAGCCTAAAAAAAAGAGAAAAAAATAAATAATAAATGGACTTTTCTCCCAAGAGGCTCGACGAAATATTTTCATTTTCGGATTAAATTGTTAGTAAATGATCAAGGTATAATATCCTGAAAAAATCCGAAATTGTCATTTTTTTTAATTAAAGTTGATCGAGGACCGCCGTGTATAGTAATACTTTATTAATGTATTAAAAATACAAAAATTATAATTTCACACGAATATTGCGCACGAATTCATACATAAATAAAGTTTTTAAGAATTGCGCATTTCCTGAATAAGATAATCTAGTTGAAGTGATGTGTATTCTAAGTTTACAATTTTAAAGTAATGTTTTATAAAATCATCCGATTCCGAATCATCACAAAGTCACAGCCATGTTAAGAGGTTACATCAATATCGTTCATAACTTCTTTTAACTGTTCACAAAAAAAAAAAAATTTTAATTTTATTATATCATTTAACATCAGTTGAAATCGACGCTCTTCTACACATATAGTGTGATCGCGATATAATACATCGCGATATGTTTCCGCTCAGAGCGCTTCACCTCCGGACGTACTTTCACTCACACACACTGGCTGTCCCACCACGGCACGTAGCGTCTGCGCACCGCGGTGGTGCAGTAGAACGCAGAACTTCGGTTTGGAGCTACCGCATGGAGGGAGATCCGGTTATAATACATTTTTGGAAAAAATTCCGATTCTACAGCCCCAGCGAGCGGTAATATATCGCGATCCCACTGTACGATAGCATTTTTCTATCCTTCAAAAGTCGGATTTTGTAACACTAGTCGCTTGATAAAATTTCTTGTATTTTGTTTGGTTATCTTCAGTATATTATGCTTTATTATTAAAAATAATCGATTTATGGTCATATGTGATAGTAAAAACGATTTCCAAATCGTTCATTGTAAGACGTGAAGCAGTATTTTCAATCCAGCATTCAGAAGCAAAAAAGAATCACTTATTTCATTGAGATTATATTGAATTTTAATCTAAGTAATTGCGTCGATACTGCCAATATTACTGAAATTGGATGGTAGCAGGATAAATAGCTGTGGTTGTTCATTATGCAAAGGTTGTATTCCGACACTTATAATTTTTTGTTCCCGATTCATTTAAAAATATGTAGTTAATAGTAGTGGATGGTACGATTGCATTTTTTTCTCTCGTTAGTGTGTGTTATATATACTTTCTTCTTCTCTTTCTTGATCTGGTTTCGAAAAATATTTGTACTTTTTGTACATTTTTTTCTTATACGTAAATTTAATTATTTTCATATCGATAATAATAAACACAATTGACAATATTCAGTCACATTTTATTTGAACTTTTCAAAATTTTTCATTACTTTTCACCTTTCCTTACATGACTTTACACTTCTTAGCGCCTTTTTCACTTTTATGTATTAGTTAAAAAAAATTGTACCAATGCGTAAATTGAATATATTTCACTGTACAATTTGCACATAATGGTTTAAAAGTATTCACCAAAATTAATGCACACAATTTATTCTTCTTTTGATTCCAAGTCAGTATCATTGCTAAAGGCTGATGAAGAATCCTTTGGAAAAATTGCCTTCTCGAATTTAATAATATAATACTGTATTCTGTTTATAAATATCCAAAGCGATCTATCACGTCGCCATGCTTCAAGAGTAATTACGGAATTCGATATTGTACGGATTAATCAAATAAAACATGTAATAATATAAATTTTAAATATACGTCTTATTATTTATTTTATCCAGAAACTAACTTTTACACTTTTACTAGCGTTGAACTTAAGGTAACACAGTTTTTCTATATGCCTTCTATACTTCATTCTCTGTTCTTCTCGAGAATTATCCTGCTCCATTCGTTGGGCCACGTATTGCCATATTGGCATCTCTCCTTCGTTCAAACGCTATAAAGTACATTAATAATACAATTAATAAACATATTTATAAGTTTAAAAAAAAATAGTTTAGCACTTACCCAAAGCTCTTCTTATCTATCCTCATTCTGAACGATTCTTATTCCTAGCTCGTTTAATCCGCGAAATACCATTTTGCAGGAGGTAGAATGAATTTTAATGAAAATTTATTCACGTATTTGAAGTAAAGAAAATAAAATACTTTTCATAATTTACGTCAAGTTGTTTACATTTAGTTTGGACACTCTCTTCGCATTTCTTTCGGAGATAGAAAAAAAAATCAAATACGATTCTTGAACTGATGGGCCATAGGAAGCGCCGTGATATTTATATAGGAAAACTGAGTTTCTCTTTCCTCTACGTTTTGTGAAATGTTTTACCATTCGTAAGAAATTTCCCTCCCAAAATCTCAAAACACCTCCCCTACAGAAATTTGACCCATTCTTGCAGCTTCCCTTCCCACTACTTTTTCGAAGAATCCTACGGTTCATAAAAAATGTTCCCTCCTCTAATTTTCAAAAATACCCCCCTTCTCCTCCAGAAATCTTCATACACGATTTATCGCTGAGAATGCAGTTTCCTTGTATCTGTGCACCGTCAACGTATTGGCTCCTGCCTATCAGCTATGCTCAGCTTTCCTTCGCCGTTAAAGTTTGGAAGCTATCCTTTGTTTTCTTTCAGGACTTATCTATTTTTGACTGAAAATATATATTTTTACAAGCCGCTCATCCCGATGTTTGCTCTTGACCGTAAAAGTGCCTAGGATTTTATCTAACGATCGATTTTCTTTCGCGCCGCCGGCGAATAAGTTCGAAATAAACAGCTCGAGAGGAAATCTCTTTTTATAGCACACTAACCTCAAAATGCCAACTTTATTGTCGATTTTGAGGTTGTTGTGCTATAAAATATCGTATGACACTGTTGTGGGAGATGTTTTTCTACCTTGCTCGATTTTCTCACTCGCTTCGCTCGTGCGAAAACCCTCGAGCAAGGTAGAAAACCATCTCCCACAACAGTGTCATAATATACTATTCCACTACTGTGAAAGAGTGACCATGACTTAATATACCGAACGATTTCCTTTCGCGCAGCCGCCGTATCAGTTCGTGTACATCGACTCATCTCGTCCTTGAAAATACTGCGAGCGTATCGGCTTAAAAGAATTTTTAAATATCTGCGCGCAGTAAGCCTTACTTTAAAGGTCGTTTATTGCTAAAAGCATTTGCTTTCACCTAAGCGCGAGGACCTTCAACGCACACGAAACCATTCTCTAAGATCGTTTACTGCTGAGATTTCTCCGTTACTTGCGCGCATTCACAGCAGTTTCTTGCTGAGATTTTTTTTTCTACCTGCACGCACCCTTTTCTTAAGACCGTGTTGCGCGAGGCTTTTCTTTTTTTGCTTGGTCAATGCATCGGCTCGTTTTTACTTATTATATACCATTTTGAGCACTATGTTTTTACAATAATTACTTATATTATTTCATTTTTACTTTTCAAAGTAAAATCATGATCTTTCAAACATAAATAAATATAATAAAATCATTAATATATACTTCAGAATGGTAAATAACAAGATAAAGTGGTTTTCTGAGGTTAGAATACATCAATTTTCTAATTAGCGCAACTTCGTTCCCTTTTTTAGCGCTACAGCGTTGATACACATGGAAGGCCGCGTGTTTCTCTCCGAAAAACTGACAGCGTATAGGCCTCTTAAAAAGCAAGCGTGCGCGCAGTAAGCCTTTCTCCAAGGGTCGTGTATTGTTGGGGACAATTTACTACTACCTGCACAATGACCTTCAACACGCGCTATGCCTTACTGTAATAAATCGTTTCTCGCCGAAAAACTGTCAGTGTTTTAGCTCGAAAATTGACTTTTCGAATCCATGCGCGCAGTATGCCTTTCTCAAAAGGTTGCTTATTACTGGGAAAAGTGCCACCTGCGCGAAGTCCTTCAACCTGTACCAAGCCTTGCTGTAATAAATCTTTTCTCGCCGAAAAGCTGACAGCGTATAGGCCTAAAAAAAGCAAGCGTGCGCGCAGTAAGCCTTTCTCCAAGGGTCGTGTATTGTTGGGGACAATTTACTACTACCTGCACAAGGACCTTTAACACACGCTATGACATACTGTAGTATAGCGTGTATTGCGGAGAAAAACTGACAGTGTTTTGGCTCGAAAATAGACTTTTCGAATGTATGCGCGCAGTATGCCTTTCTCAAAAGGTTATTTATTGCTGGAATGTAATTTACTACTACCTGCGCGAGGACCTTCAAACTTGCGCCTCCGCACAGTAAGTTCTCGAAGGCCGTTTACTGATGCAATCTTCCTGCTATCTGCGCGCATCTACAGCGCATACCTGCGACGATGACGTGTATTGCTAGCAAAGTCAGTGAGCAACGTTCCATCTATTTTTAAAAGCAGAGGAAAGAAAGGCTGACCCTTTCTTTTCATTCTTTTCGGCTACTTTCCATTTCCTACGCTTGCCATCTGTTTCTTCGAAAAGAGGAGCAAAGAGCTCTTCCCTCTCTTCGGGTGGGAGTAAAACGCTTACGTATTCGGGCCTACAGAGTGGGGATAGAAAAAATCAGACACGAATTCTAGATCACATTAAGAGGGGACAGTTCAGAGGCGGGGCTTAAAACACACACAATACGAATCCGGTAAAAATTGGAGAAGGGACCAGGCATAGGCCTTATACACACTACAGATTCTGTATCACTTTGAGAGGGGGTAAATCCATTGGAGGGGCTTAAAACATACAATACGAATGCTCAAAAATTGGAGAAGGGACCAGGCATAGGCCTTATACACACGACCGATTCTGTATCACTTTGAGAGGGGGTAAATCCAGGGGAGGGGCTTAAAAAATACAATACGAATGCTCAAAAATTGGAGAAGGGGACAAACCGGGATAGGCCTTATACACACGACCGATTCTGTATCACTTTGGCATGATACAGAACCCGCGTGAGCCAGTATGCCTACAGCCTATCTACTTTGAACCACAACTAAAAAGTATCGATC
>OX424575.1:13861086-14043068 GCA_949152435.1 Gastracanthus pulcherrimus
TAATTTATTATGGATATTACTTTGAAATTTGTAGTATATACTTGATCTTCCGGGTAGGAATGGATTTCGGACAGGTTCGTGAACCATCGTGAAGCAGCGTGAATCATTATGAATGTTTAGTTATGATCATGCGAGAGCATGCTCAAAATTTTTGGAACTTGGAAATGTTTGTATAGAATCATGCACTTTTATGCGTAAAACTATATATGTATGATCATAAACATCCATGTTTTTTCCTCAAAGTTAATTTACAATTATGCATGATCTAGCATAAAAACTTTTAAGATATTTGAGATTGTATTTTTTTCCGACTGTATATTGTCAAAATTAAGTATAAGTGTCATGATATTTTTGCAATTACTTGACTTTAAATTTATCATCGCTAATATACATTTTATATCAAATGAATGCATTATTGGTTGAACAAAAAATTATTCATATATGATTATTTATATAAAAAAGTATGTTTTTTAAGTCATTTATTTTGTAAGCCTTAAATTCTTTGCTAATGTTTTATTGTTAAATTTGCATTTATTTATAACCACTTGAATATATAAGAATCCAACAATAAAATTTTACTGCAGAATAGGCGAAATTAAAAAGTTTTAATAGTAAATTAAACCTCTCTTGAAAATCATAATGTTAATGCAATGCGCATAGTTTCATTTATAAAAATGTTATACATTAATTATTGAGGCTTCTTCTTTGTATATTTAAGAGTCTTCTCTTAGTCTTTAGTCGTGACGTTGAAATGTTAAGTTTTCAGTTCGTCGACACATTGTACCCAATTCATTCAACTTTGGCCTTCTGTCTGCATGATGATTTGTACGTTATAAAGTACATTTGTAAATAAATGCGGTGATTAAAAACGCTTCCACCTTCGGAAAGCATAAATAAACGTCATCGTTATTTTGCTGAGTTTGTAAAAGTTTATACAACGCGTCAACGGATGATGCAAAGACTCACACGTGCGCAAAGTAGTGTTACACATTTCATATTTAATGTAGGAAATTGTGTTATGATAGTCTACTAAGCGTTCAATTTTCAAAAGCTTCACGTAACTTGACTTGTTTGCCCGTCTGCCAATATGATATGGACAAATGTTGAAATTAATTTTGTACCTAAATTTTCCAATAAACCGTATAACGTTACAACTTTCAGCTCAGGTACAAATTGGATAACGATAAGCTTCAATGTTATATTTTTGGAACAATTCGGACAATGGTGGGGCGGTTTGGATCGATATCAATATAATTTTGTATATTTTCTTCATATTTCCCTTCTGTCAAATTGTGTGTATTCGCGTGTGTGAGTGTGTATGTGTATCTATTTGTATGTGTATCAATTGGTGTGTGTGTGTGTGTGTGTGTGTGTGTGTGTGTGTGTGTGTGTGTGTGTGTGTGTGTGTGTGTGTGTGTGTGTGTGTGTCTGTGTGTGTCTGTGTGTGTGTGTGTATATATTTGTGTGTGTATGTGTATGCGTATTTATGTGTGTATACGTGTGCCTGTACATGCTTACAGCATAGTGCATAATTATGATGTATTCCTGAGTTATGTAAACATTCCTAACAGATCAAAAATATTAAACTGAAATTGCAAAAAGATAATTTTAAAAAACGCTCTCAATTAAATTACAGTGAAAGGAGAAAAATAATTTGTTTATCAAATAAAATTTCACTTTTATTGTACTTAATAGCAAAACCGTGGAGCATTTATTTTTCAATTTAAATGAATATAAATTCTCTGATATGTAAATACTTGTAGGTTAAATACCACAAACTACTTTGAAAATTATAATATAAATCGTGAAAGCTGTCCGATGCTTTCATGTTCACTCAAGATAAACGTAATGCCGTATCTTAACTTCAATGCAATTTCACTGAAAGCCCTCTAAGAAGAGCATTCCATCGTAATATATACCCCACAAATACATTCCCCCAATCCAACGATAAAGCAACCGGTCAACTCACAGATAAGCAATTTCATAGGAGTTAACGGGCGCCGCCTCGTTCCTATAACAGTCGCTCTCCTTGATCGTCGTCCTGACCTCGAAGTTCGTCCTGGCCAGGGTGTTCGCGAATATCGTCTCGATGACCTCCTCCACGTCCTTGCTCGTGCAGGCGTCGGGCACGCAGATGCCCCAGTGCAGCTGGTCGATCTTGTCGTCGTAGCGCTGCTCGAGCCTCATGAACTTGCGCCACATGGGCGAGATCGTGGCCGCGCCCCTGAGCTCGCCGTAGGCATCCTCGGGCACGCCGATCTTCACGCTGCCCAGGCAGTACTGGCCGCGGAGGGAGCTGGGACTGGCGTCGTCGGCGTTCAGGCCGATGTCCAGGCACTCGTCGAAGTTGCCCAGGTGGTAGGTCGAGCCGCTGTCGGGGGGGAAGAGAAATTCGGGTTAGCTTTGGGTTTGTGGGCTGTTGAGAGTATTTACGTTTTAAGTGCGAGGTAGAACACTTTAATGAAAGGGTAGGAGTACTTGGCAATGTGGACACGTTATCGGTGTATTCGTACTTGAATGATATTTTTTTCAGAACTGGACGATTAAATGGATAATTATGTGACATTAATATGTACTTAATTGTCAAGTACTTAAATAATCTTATTCAAATACTTTCCCTTGTTACTTGAAACAAGAAGGGAAAAGTATTTTTATGTCTATCATTGTCCAGAATAGAATGCGACGTTAGGTCATTTTATAAATTTACTTTTCTCTGGTAAAAATGATTAGAATTGCTTTAGATTTGAATTTAATACACAGAAAATTTAAAAAAAATATAATCAAAAATATAAAATAAATTACTGATCTATCATAAACAGTATGACAGAAAATGGAGCTTGCATAGTTAAATAAAGAAAGAAAATGTTACATGGTGAATATTAATAACATAATTTATAATATATTTCCATTTCCTACGATAACATTTTATTGTTAATTACAATGAGTCTTTAATGAAGATTCAAGTTTTATTTTCACCCAATTTTGATATAGACGTAATATCCTATTGAATGATTTTTCAATACTTTATAGAGATGTACACTTAAAAAAATTGTTTATGAAAAATCGGTCACTGTTACAGAATACTATTGTGTGATTACATTGTATATATTGATTTTATTACCATAATTATGTAAAAGATTGTGTATGTATCTTCACGTTTTATCATCATCGGTTCATAAATATTCATAATGATTTCGAATATTACGTATTCCTACATTATGATAGAAAGGTATATTACATAAAAATTTGTATACTAGGTCTCATATTACTGTAATCGTATAATTTTATTAGTCTGTAATATAAACAAAAAATATGTGATTAATATAAAATTCTCACTAGCTGTTATCAAGTAGGTACATATTTTTTAAATATTTGTGCACTCCTACAGTATATTGCAATATACTGAAATAAATTATCAGACTTCAATAAAGATGAATTGCAACGTGCTACATTAATTTAACAAAGATTAATATACTCACAGAATTTTAGAAAATAATATTTAACCGTCTTGATATTTTAATTTTAATAAATATTTATCTAGCCAGTAAATCCACATAATATCTGTGGATGCCTATACGATACAAATAAGATGCGATTTTAAAAATATGATATCTTTATTATGATATCTGTGTGATTGCTGGATCGTGTTACTGAGGTAATTATTTACTAAAGTAAAACTTTCTTTCACTGAGAAGATCGAGGAGAAAATACCAAAGTAAATTAAAAATTTTAATTTCTTTGTTCCAATTTCCAGCTCCAAAGATAAATAATTAATTCTAATCAAATGTGTTAATGAAATTATATAAGACACAGGCACTATTTTCCTATTTTAGTTCCAGCAAATGTTTGAACGATAATGTCCTGCGGTTTTGTATATTTTAGTACACATGTATTGAATTATTTTATTTATCATTGTATATAACTGTATGTGTGGGTATATAAATTTAATCTTACTTTATTTTATGTACTACTTAGAAACAACACTGTTTAGATATAAAATGCATTTTATATCTGTTGAACTATATATAGTTATTCAAACAAGTTTTTCATTTATAGAAAGTTTTTATTTCAAAGCTGTACTACTATTCTTGTACAATGTATATACCGGTTTTTTGTGTGAAAAATTACTACTTCTACTACCTACAATGTATCACATTGATTATTAAAGTTGCTGGAAAATCGGAAATCGAAATTGAGTCATAGATAATTTATTCCACTTTTCTCACTTAAATACACGTAATTCACGAAGTTGCCCCAAGATTGGGAAATTGCAGACATAAAATATATTCTTTAGCTGGTCAAAACCATAAGCTTGAAATATTTGGGAAAGAAAGTTTACGAAGTAACCTTGGTTTTTCACTACTTACATTCAATTGTACAAATAAACAAATCAATAAATACTGAATACTGCTATTCAGTATTTTATAATTTAGTTAAGTACTTTATAAATATAAATAAATTTGTTACAAGAGGATTCTATAAAAATAATTTCTCTAAAAGTAATTTTGATTTCAGCTTACAATGTAGTGAAACCCCGAGAAAATTGTACCCCGATTTACAAACTATTGTAATCAAAGATCACAAACAATTTGATTCTAATTTTGTTATCGCTATTGTGAGGTATTAATTGGTATTGCATAGAACTCCTTCAAAGAGCAAACGTGTATCCTTTAAACTTGTTGAGTACAATAGATTCAGGATCAGGACTGTCACTTTATATTTGTAAAAACTACGCACATCCAGTTTAATTCATATATTATGTTTATACTGTTAAATATCAACATGTTTAAATGTTATAAAAATGTATATGTTTGAAAAACGCTGTTTCTGATAATTTAATCATTACATATAATCAATTCAACGCGCTTTACCCTATCGAAAAAAGCAGGTGATATATCAAGTGAAAAATCAGGTCATTTTTCACTTTATGTTTTGACTTGATTTATCACCTTATCGAACCACCTGATAGGAATCACCTTATATGATCACCGATTTTATCATTTACAAGCTTTTCTTATGAAAAAATGGTTAAACAAATGTTAAAAACGTCATATAAGCAGTTAGACCTACGGACTTTAACTTTTCACCAGTGAAAAAAAAAGTTATAACAAAATTTTAGCTTATAAATCAGGTGATAAATCAGGATATTGCATCTGGTAATTTGATCAGATGATAAATTAGGTGATTGTACCAGGTAGTTTAATCAGGTGATGAATTAGGTGGATATATCAGATGATTTCATTATAGGAGGTAAATAATCGATAGAATCAGGAGATACATCGGGTGATAAATCATGCCAAAAGATCAGGTGAAACATCACCTGATTTCACACCCAATATATTCCCTGATTTTTTCCAGTTGGGTATTCACAACAACCCCTCACCTGAGCACGCCCTCGGGCAGCTTTCCCGACGCGTCGTAGAACTCCACCGCCCAGGTCGTCAGATTGTGCAGCCCCGCGATCACCAGCTTGCACTGCTCTCGGCACCTCGGGTTGCCGATCCTCTCGACGAGACCCGCGAGGAAGTCGAGGTCGCGGGCGATGAACGGCAGGGCGTAAGTCTCGTACTCCGTCTCGTAGGTGATCGGCTGGGACAGATCCTCCTGGTGCTGGGAGTTCGCGGCGGCGGGCTCCTGGGGCAGCTCCGCGAACACGATCTTCGCCTCCTCGGATGCAGAGGTGCAGGAGAGGAGGAGGGTTAGCAGGGGTACGACGTGGGGTAGCTTCATTTTGGAGTTCAGTGGGGTGACATCAACGAGAGATTTCTCGCGGAGGATTGTTTTAACGTTTCGGCGGTTGGATTTTTGTTAATGATCGCTAATTTTTGAATACTTAATGATTACTTAATTATTGGGTTAACGTTTTTGTGTTTAAATTCTTAATTAATGATTATTTTAAGAAATTCTTAATTTACTATAAATTTCAGTCTTAGTATAATAAAAAATTATAAGTATAGTCTTATTAAGGCACTTAGTTTCACGGGATTGTCATGTAAAAATACTGTTTACAACACGATATTAACACTGGATTGTCTGTACAAAAAAAGTCTTTCACAGAGCACACTGACAGCCTCTTATAATTTTCAGCACTATGCTGAAGTCCTCATCCATAATCCACCGATACAAAGTCCAAAAATCGAAGAAATCCATGAATCTCGATCACATAGCCCTGCACGCTCGAGTCGTCTTAAAAAAATTCAACAATTATCAAGTCGCAATGCTCGAAGAGTCCTCTCTGACACTTGGTAAAAGAAATGGAACGCGCGGCGCGGGCATGCGAGTAGAGTGGATCGCGATCGACTTATGTTAGTTGCTGGCCGGCGAACGATCGACGACTGTTTTGGCGCGTCAGCAGGTGTATGGTGCTCGTGCGCGCGGGCGTCCGATGCAACGAGTATGAGTGTGTATACAGAGCCGAGCGCGTGGAAGGGAAAGGAGACTGAAATTCTACTCCTGGCTTTCGCGACGCGTCGGCCTCGGCATTAGGAATTCCATGATTTTGCGCGCGCTTTATTACGCGGTTGACGTTACGTTCGTTTGGGTTTGGTAGTTTTCGGATGGGTGGAGAGGGGGGGGGGGGGGGCTGCGGTATAGAGTAAAATAGAACTACTTTTAACTATTGAAATCTACAGCTTTTTGATATTTTACTGTGATACCCGAATAATATATAAGTTTTTGGGATTTTATTTATTTTTTTGCTGAAATTGTCTCCACAGAAGTACATGCTGGGCGTGCATTGAAAAATTTAATAAAAAGTACATTTTCTCAATACTCAATTCTTTTGGAAAATAACTACACTTATTACCAAGAAAATCTCAATTTTCTTGATTTCAAAGTGCTATATGACCACTTGTAGTTTTAGTATATGTATATTAATGGTAAAACGATTTTAATCAGAAGTATAAAATTTAAAGGTGATCCCTATAATTTTTTTAAAACGCCCTTTAAATATAATTTTTTTTTCATATCTTTTCATATGTTTAAATAACCATTTTTTCTATTTTATGTTATTCCTATTTATTGACTTACAACGAAAATGATTCATTGAATAATTTTTTTTAGTCAAAATGACGTAGATTATCAATGTTCTTAGTACATACAGAATTCTTTGTACAGTCTAGACAAAACTTTTAGTTGCTTTTTATACCAATGTAGAAAAGCAAATGTATTTTTATTAAAATTAAATGCAAGAATAATTATTTTTCTTTTGATCTATATCAGCACACAGCACTTTGGTAATACATGAATTTCTTCATAATTCTGAAAAGAATATATTCAATTGATCTCAATAAATTTCGACAAAAGCTAATGCGCTCAAAAAGTTTGGAGCAAAGAAAAACATAAACTGTAGAAAAAGTTGTTTTTGTTAAAAAAATCACATTTACCTTATTGAATGTTCGTACTTAAAATGTCATTATCAAACTGAAAATTTTATGAAAATCAGTAATGCGAAGCATTTCTGTATTAAGAGGCTAAAAGGGTGTCTAAATATGAAAATTTGAAAAATGTTATTAAGTCTATATTTTTTCTAACTACACCTTAAATATTCCATTTTCTGCTTAATTGTATTATTTTTCAAATTTTTAATATTATGCCCTAAAAAATTTTCTTTTACACTCTATATACATGTATTTATTACTGTGTCGAAAAAACTTACAGTTATTAAGATTGCTCCAAAAATAAAAATATTTTAAGTTGTATAATCATTATTTTTATTAATCTTTTTACAAAAAAAAATTGAAACTAATTTTATTTTTGGGTCTATCTTAAAAAACTTTAGTTTTTTTTTGTCAGAGCAATGAATACATGCATAAAGAATATAAAAATTCTTTTAGGTCAAAAGACTGAAAATTAAAAAAAATATCCTTTGGCAACTGTAATTTTGTTAATTTTGGATATTGCTCCCTCAAGGAAGCTTTTTGAGGGTAAAAAAAAGAGTTGCTAAAAACATGTTAGAAACATATTTTCACACACAGATGTGTGTGTGTGTGTGTGCGTGTATGTTTGTTTGTGTGTGTGTGCGTGCGTGCGTGCCTGCGTGTGTGTGTGTGTGTGTGTGTGTGCGTGTGTGAGTGTGTTTATCTCTGTGTGTGTGTGTTTGTTTGTGTGTGTGTGTGCGTGCGTGCGTGCGTGTGTGAGTGTGTATGTGTATGCGAGCGTGCATGCGTGTGAGTGTGTTTATCTGTGTGTGTGTGTGTGTGGGTATGTCTGTGTGTGTGTGTGTGTGTGCGTGTGTGTATGTGTGTGAGTGTGTGAGTGAGTCTGTATGTGTGCATGTTTGTGTGAGGGTAAGCATGGATCTGTAGTGGCATTACTCTGAATATACACGGTGAAAATTAATTTTTCGGGGCTCTTAATATTAAGGATGTTGGACAAAAAAAATTTTTTTTTTTCGATGTGTTTTTATTTTTTGATCGGTTTTTCGATTTTTTCGAGGTTTAGTATTTCGGATTTTTTGATACCATATAAATAATAATATCATAGATTGAGTGATAATGCATTTGAAAGAGCACCTTAGAAATGATTACCTTAGAAATTTTTAAGAATAAAATTGAGATGATTAGGAAATGAAGAAGAATATTCAGTAACATTTTTGAGGCTTTATCTTTCTTTTTTGTATAAATAAAAATCTTTTTGTGAGAAAAATTAATTTTTTGTCACCTACGATAACTGGAGTAAAACGGTAGGATTTAATTTAAAACTTTCCAAAAAGTTAGCTTTTTACTCTCTCTTGGTTGAGTTCTTTGCATGTATGCATAAAGATGAAATGTTTGTAAAGTGACAATTGCATCTTACCATTTGAGCCACCGACTGCCCTGTTATTTATTATATGAAATCTATACTATCGAGAGCATTTTTCTTAATATAAGAAACACATGAAAACAAAAAGTAACATATTCCGGAAGAAACTAGAAAAAATTACTTAACGTTACTTATTATAAGAAACTTTTCGACATTTTTCAATATAAAACAATAACGTTAAATATATTGAATAATTTATTTAGAAGGACTGACATATCATGGCGAGGAATTCTGTGAAGAAGAAGAACAAGGAGTTTGGGAAGACGGATCTTGAGTGAATGTGATGACCGCTATAACTTGAAATTTTAGTAAGCACAATATTACCTTGTTCTTTGGAATAGGAGGTCCCCTTGCGAATAAAAAAGAGAATGTAAATGAGCTACGAAGTATTATGGTAGTCGTTACATGGATGCTAATCAAAAGAACAAAGTTTTTAAACGTTTGTTATAACGGTAACAAGTAGAAATTTAAATGACAGTACTTAGAATGCATGATGAAATAAATCTTACATTTAAGCGTGCGATAGAGGTAATTTTATTCACTAAATAATTAAGACTACCCATTGTGATATCACCTATCCTTTGTGTTTAACTCTCCCTTACACAAAACTGCTGATTATTTAAACATTTTTTATATATTTAATTATGAATTAGTTTTCAAATAGTTAAACTCATCAACATTTTATTTAATAAAACAATTTTGATTAGGTATATCATTTTTTGATATAATTAAATTGATTTACATAATTTATTAAGGATGTTCTATCGTCATATTGACCTTAAAATAGAAACATTTTTTCAGTTGGAAGTCAATATATTATAAAACAAGGTATCGTCGTACAACTAAAAAAAATTTTTTTATCAAAATTCTGTTATTGCAAAAGTAGTTATCGTCAACTAAAGAAAGATTCGAAAAAACAGTGGAGATTTTTTTATTTGTTATCCGATTTCAATTTTCATGGTCTCATTTTGATCCTTGAATAATTTCAGCCCCCTGAAATTGGATTGATATGAAAATTGGAAAAGTATCAAAACCTGCAAAGTTTTGCGTGATTGTTTATAAAACACACGTACGGACTTATAAACAATTGGACGTAACTCAGCAGGTTTTGATAATTTTCCAACTTTTATGTGGGTAAAAGTCACCCTGAAATTTTTCAAGGAACAAAATGAGATCTTCAGAATTCCTGTAAATCGAATAAAAGATAAAAGTTTCCACTGTTTTGTCACCTTTTTTCTAGTTGACGATGTCTAATTTTCCAATAACACAATTTCCATAAAAAAAATTTTTGTTCGCCAAAATAGTACATTATGTAACAAAAGTAAAAAGTTGAATATTTTTCCCGCGGGTAAGTTTACTGTGCAGTATCACCCGAGGGAAAATCGACTTTTTTCTCGAGTTACATATAGTACTTTATCCCATCTCAACTGTGGCCACTTTTTGACTTGGAAAGCGGGACTAATGGACTGTTAAAAGACAATTGAAAATCAGGGTTATTGATAGAATTTGATGAAATTAAGGAATTTTGACTATTTTCTAGTGAAGTCCCTCGGGAAGAAAGTGATTTGCGGGAAAAAAGTAACTTTTTTCTCGCTAATGATTTTTGCGGGCAAAAAGTGTAATTTTGGTCTCACTTTTCAGGGAAAAAAGTGTCCATTTTCGTTCAGATGGGCATAAATACGTTTTTATTGGTTTATGCATTTATGATATTAATAATAAAGTATTTGTAAATATATAATTTTGAAAGTATGTTTTTAAATCATATTAATAACGTATGGCTACAATGTTGTGCAACAATTCTTATTCGTAACTACAATAATGCAAAGTGAGAAATATTTACACCATCACTACTGAAAAATGTGTAAGATTGTTCTTAAACTAAAACTATGATTATCCCATAGTTGTACAATGCTGAAATTCATCAAAACTGAGAATTTAGAGATCGCGAGTTACGCATTCAGTGTTGAAATTTTAAAGTGTGACATAATGTATGCGTGATGACCAATTAGCTCCCTACTAAAATTTGAATAATCTTTTCATATACACGCTGAAAGTGATTTTCAAATTCACCAGTCTTGAAATATAACTCATGATTGATATTATTGACATATCAAAAGCACTATTTAAATTAAATTTTCATCAACCTAATTATAAATTTCTCACGATTATTTGTTACTCGTTTATTTTCTGCTAAATATCATTTCAAAATTCTTTATTAATAAATTATAACCTACTGATACTCTATATGCTTAGATTATCAGCTGTCTGTCTGTCTTGATCGCCGAGAAAAACATCGAACACGTAACGTACCTAACAATTATCGCTATATCTCTCACAACCTTCCTCCACAGGCTTTTCCACGTTTTTTTCTTCATCTAATACTACTATACCTACGATCTATCCGATGGCGTAAGGTCATGGATTGCGTGCAAGAAAAATCCAGAAATCTTCCGCTTTTGCGCCTGTATATACACCTATAATTCGCCTGTTTATGCGTGGAACATCTCGACCTCCGAAATCGAAAGCGGACCTTCCATATTATGATCACACTAGTGTCTTCCTCCTTTCTTTTGTACCGCTCGGTCTTGGTCCGGTTTGGGAATCAACGAACTCTTAGTGATCGCTGCCAGCGGCGTATAACAGGTATATTTTTGGTTGTTTTGAGCTTGGATTAAGGTGTTTTTTATGTAGGCGTGGAAAAATTATGGAAATAATTAATTGGTGACGCAAATTTTGGGCAGGTTTTCTGAGATGGAAATTTTGTGTATTGGGAGCATAGAAATTTGTGTATTTGTTGTTGCAGGATGATGATAAGTGGTATTAGAGTATTTGCACGCAGAGAAAAATATTTGTTTCTTTTGTGAACTTGTTTGTGGCTTTATTGATTGATTACTGCTTTTTAATGGAGCGATATCGATAGAAAAAGAATGTAAACAGCAGTTTCTTGGTCATTCTGTTGTGTGCTAATGGTTTTAGTTTGGACATAATAGCAAAAAGTATAATGAATGTTGAATGATGATTTTTTACAAGTTAAAGTACTTAATTGAACTTCCTACCAATTATGTAAAATTCATTTGTTTTTCACTTTAATGAAAAGGCTGGGATCAGCAACAAAAATAATTTTAAATACATACGTTTTTTACATTGTTTGTATTTGCAAGAAACTGGTGTATGATAAACGAAGTAAACAACATTTTTTTTAATATCATATCACAAAAATAGCACGCATATTAATCGATCAATATTACATTATAAAGCATTATTTAATTCATAAGAAAATAGTTATATGTATTAAAGTGATATAATAAACAATAGTATTCGAACACGTTGCATTGACAGTGAAAGTGAATGTCATTCAATATTACATCACATACGTATTTGACGATAGGTGCTGTACATAAAAACTTTGCGAAACTATGATTTAACTCAGCATATTCACTAGTCACCGATCTGCCGAATTGAATGAGGTCGTGTAACCAGAATCATTAATAAAATCATTGTAGTAATCGCCATGAATTTACAAACATCATCCTCCTGGCATTCGACGAAATTCTACTTTTGCATGTATGTAACGTGTGATGAAATCTTGTATTATGTAAAGAAAAGTTATCCCAGAAACCTTTTTTCTTACTAAATGCTTGTATGTCATTTATTTAGAATACTGTTGGTTGTTTTTTCAAAGGCTATCTTATAAATGGAATTACAATAATGAAATTCAGAGAGCTAAACAAAAAAAGTTAATTGTGTTTTGAGCAAAGAAAAAAATCATGACTGATAAGTATACCATAATTAAAAAAAAAACATTAATGACTGCTCTAAACGAAAACAACGATAAACTATATAACGTGGAAAAATGGTTACCTAAAACTAACAATCATAGCAAAACGAATTAGGCGTATAAAGACCAAGAATTTTATTTAAAGGCAGCTTCCAGTAAAGTCAAATCGAAATTGAAGAAAATGCACTTGTACGATTTAACTTCCATAATAGAAAACAATATTTTGCTAGAATTTGTCAAATTTTTCCAAATTTTGCTAAACTTTGCCATATATTTATTAATGCTTTGCTTATTAACTATCGAAAGGAGTTATTGGCAATAAAGTTCAATAATTCTCTCAGGGAAAAATTTGGGAATCTTCGTCAAAACTTAGCAAAGTTAAGAAAAGATTGGCATGATATAGCATAGTTTGGCAAAGTTTAGCAAAAGAACCTTTGGGTGTTTTGGAAAAGTAAATCAAAGATAGGCTAATTTTAGAAAAGTTAATCAAAATTTGTAAAATAAGCTTCGCCAAGTTAAGAAAAAGTTGATAAAGTTTTGCTAATGTTATACAAAATTTGGGTTCTAAGCATCACAAATAAAAAGTATTTCTTACTAAAAATTTTTTATATTTTGTGAGTGCAAAATCGTTAATACAATTTTTATATCATATATCACACGATACAGTGATATAGTGATATACGAAATAACTAAAGCAATATTTCTAGGTTCGCAGGAATAGTAATTAATTTTATACCAATGTAACGAAGCATATGTAAGAGTCGATAACTCAAGATCTAAATACACTGTATATTCCCACTTTGTCTCGTAAAACCGCCAAATAGCTGCTATTGTGAACTTTAAAAGCATTTAAAATATTTAAAAAGTAATATTTAAAAAAAATGCTTAATAATTTATAATAGTTATTTACTTCAGAATCTTCAGCAACCATCACCCATCCTTTTTTCCTAGTGCATCTCGATTATTTAATTTCAGCGTATCCAAGCGCAAGTATTGCTCCACTTTGACATTTGGTTATGTCACGCGCGTACACTCTTTTCCCCTATTTTCGTGAATCACATCACTCCGGCAGCAAAAAAAAAAGTGAAATCGCGCGGCATTGTCGCCTCGCGCTTCGCCGTCGCGAGTCGCCGAAAGTGAAAGAGCAAGAAGCGAAGAGCAGGAAGTGATTGATTATCCGAGCCGCGAAGACGCTCATAGGTGGGAGGTAAGATTCTCTTTCGGAATGCCGGCGTCGAAATGCGCGACAAGTTTATTGAGCGAACCGCTGTTACTGCTGCTCCGCTATACGCTCTCATGAATAATTGAGGACCGGTGCGTGCGACGCGACGGTTACGCATTGCACGATGACTCTACTTTGTGTATATATTATACACGCATATATACCGGTTGTGGAGATCGCGCGAGTGAGGAAGAGAAAGAAGAGTTCATGAAGTGCGGAGAGAAAGAGAGAGAGAGAGAGAGAGAATCTGCCTACATAGTGTTACTGACAAGTTCAGTAGACAAACCGGGAACGAGTCGCTTATGTTTTACTTTAAGTTGTAGGTATATTCTATCTCTGCAAATATGTAAATATGTACGATTAATATGCTATTTTTTAATGATTTTAATTTATGAAATTTAATAAAAAAGAGTTGATATCTTTCAATAGCATTTTAGCTGCTTATCTTGTGATGGATTTATTAAATTTAACATAGCTGGAACAGCATACATATCTTTTTGTTAGTACAAAATTATTTTTAACTAGCAATGTAACACTGAAAATATAATTTGCATACATTATAAACAATGTATTAGTTGCTGCAATTAAAAAAGTTGGCTGATTCAAACGATTTAATGACTCAATAGAATTTTTACGATTCCGTATGATTTATGTTCTACTACTTTCAATAGCATTTGAACTGCTGCCTTGTAATCAATTTGTTCAATTTTAGGGGGGTATACCTATGCATCCGAAAAATATATCCCCAAAGTTACAGTCCGAAATCCTAAGTGTACATGAGGCTACAGGCATTTGACTATGCGCGTCAAACCGGTACAGCGGGGCAGAGCCGAACTTTAAATGCGTTTTTCTCGAAATGATTCTTTTTAAATTTTCAACCAATCAACTTCAAATATTTTTTTACATATATAAAATTAGGTTCTAGAGGTACTAAACCTAGAACATCATAAGAATTATAAAATTCTATAAACTTTATCGTAAAATGAAAGCTGATTTTCTTCTTATAAATTCCGCCAAAATTTTATTTTATGCTTTTCTATTGCCTTATGAGGTTTAGTACCTCCGTACCATTATACTATAACTAATATTTTTTTTCGTTTTCGAGCACTTTAACGGATGCTAGAGTGCCCGTCGATTCGGTCGATGCCCAATCTACTACGCACGACCGATGTATACCGACCGATATATACCTATATACAATGTACAAATATATATATATTTATCACAATTCATAATAAAAAGCTGTTTTTCTTTCACTTTTGTATATTATTTTACCTAAACATTTAGTTTTAAAGTTTATAAAAATGTACGTTTCCTATTCAATTAGAATATAAATTACACATATAAAAAATTTGGATGCATAAAGATAATGTATTTTGTCCTTTTTCAATACGAAATATTTTTAGATATTTATTAAATTAATATGATATAGAAATCATGCAAACCTTTTTTAGTTTGATCAACAATTCCTCGACGGTGGTCTGTAATATTTTTAATAAGTCGGATAAAAATAGTTTCTTGCAGAGCAGGAAGAGTTAAATTAAGTACATTCATTTAATCACATTTTCATTCATGTGCGTATTTTTGTTATTAAAATTCTAATGGACTGTATTGACTGTGAATGCTAATCTCAAGCGACGTCACCGACTTGCGCTGGGACTAGTCTGAAATGCTTCCTTATAAAGTCATAATAAAATTATTACATTATCACAGTAATCGCAATAGGTATAGGAATGTTTTATTTCCGTGAAAGTAATTCTCGGGGAAAACATATGAGTCATAAGTTGCAATAATATTTTGGTAGATGATGCATTCAAATTTATGAATGTTTGAAAATAGTCCTATTAATTCTACTAAATTTCGCATTTGATGAATTTACGTGGAAATTCATTTTTATAAGAATGGTAATGATTAAATTTCCACATATTGTATAATAAACTATATTAGAAAGCAATTTAATAAGAAATGTTCGTATCATCTTAATTAAAAACAAAAATAGTTTCATCACAGTAAAGGGTGAATTTGTAGACTAAAATTTTAGTTTTTATTATGGATATTTCTTGGGTAATTATTTAAAATTATTTCTTAATGGTAACAAAATAAAGTTTATTAATCATTTAACATTTACCATTTAATCACACAGTCTTTATGTTGACTGTAGACGTGCTTGCATCATCACCATAGCTATCATAGCTACTTGTTGGGATTAGCTATCCGTAGCTGTGTAGTCCATAGCCTTGTTCACACAGTCACGCCATCTTTCTCTATTGTTTGCAAGTTGCATCCAATCCTCCTCACAAGATCCTATTTCTCGTAGGTCCATTTTAATATTGTCCTCCCCCGTCCGTCTCGGTCTACCTGGGGTTATTGCTCCTGCCGGCTTCCCTACGAGCACTCTAAGTACTGCTCTTTCATTATCCATCCTAGATACATGACCAGCCTACCATCGTGTTCGAAATTTAAACACTCGAGTAATGTTTGGCTACACGTGTAGCTCGTGTATTTCTTGGTTATGCAAAATTCTCCATTCTCTAGAAATCTCATCTATTTTACCCCGAAATATTTTTATAAGGACTCTATTCTCAAATACTCTAAATATATTTTCTTCCCGTTTAGTTAACGCCCACGTTTCGCATTCGTATAGAATAAAATAGTACTGGCATTATGATTTTTCTATATATTTTTAATTTAGTCTTTCGCAATAGTAATCGTGAATTTAGTAAGTTATTTACCGAATATAGGTATGCATTTCCCGAATGCAGCCTATGCTTGATTTCTTTATGAGTTTCATTTTTGTGGTCTATTATCGTGCCAAGGTATTTAAAGTCGTCTATTGTTTTGCAAATTTTGCCGGAGACTTTAAAGGCGGTATCAGCAATCTCGGGCCCTGCTCTGCTAGTGACTATATACTGGGTTTTCTTATTTCTATTATAGGCCTATTTCTTTAGCTGTTTTTATTAGTATTTCTATGTTTTTTATTACGGTTTCTCTGTTTTTTCCTATATTGTCTATGTCATCTGCGTATGCTAGCAATTGTGTTAGAGAGCCATTTATTATAATTCCCTCTTTACTTTTTTGTACTGCCCTAGCCACGTATTCTAAAACTAAGTTGAATAGGAGGGTTCATAGAGCGTTTCCCTGCTTTAGCCCGTAGTGAATGTCGAATGGCTGCGATAGGCTCTTACCTGACCTGACTATTCCTCGACTGCTACCTAGGAACATTCTGATTAAATTGACCAACTTTTTTGGTATCTCTAGCACTACTAAGTCGTGAAACATTTTACATCTTATTATTGAGATATACGCTTTCTTGAAATCAATGAATAATTGGTGTACCGTTTCCCCATATTCACATTTATTTTCGAGGAGCTGCTTAACAGTGAACATTTGGTCACTTATTGACCTGTTTCTTCGAAATCCACACTGGTAATCCCCGAGGATTTCCTCCGCGAGAGGTGTGAGTCTATCTAATAGTACAGTAGAGAGAATTTTGTAGCATGTACAGATAAGAGAAATGCATCTATAGTTATTACAGTTTGTTTTATCTCTTTTTTGTGTATTGGGACTATGATTAGATCTCTCCATTCTTTGGGCATTGCATATTTCCTCCATATGGTGCAAATAAAATTATGAATTATTTTCTTAAGTAGTTCCCCTCTCTGTTTAAATAGTTCTGCCCGTAAATAATGTATTCCAGGGTCTCTATTGTTTTTTTAACTCGTTGGGTGCCTTACAGACCTCCTGTATGCTAGGATGCTCAATTTGTGGTTCAGCAGTGTTAATTTCGTTATAGTCTTAAGCGGTTTGTTGTTCTTGTACATTGAGGAACTTGTCGGAATAATATTTCCACCAATTTAGTAGTCCATCTGTGTACATTATAAGGTTTTCATGTTCGTCTCTTAGGAATTTAATTTTTCTTTGGGATCTTTTCCTTATTAAGTTTATACCGCATGCATTTCCCGAATATTATTTCTATTACTGCTTTCTTGGATTGCTGAGACTTTATTATTTTCCCACTTTTGTTTTTTATTCCGAAAAATTCGTTTGGCTTGTTTCCTTATATTACAGTATTTTGCGGAGGTTATATTCGCGTTGTTAAGGCTAAGCATTCTTGCTTTTTGCCTTTTACTATTCCACTCCTCGTATATCCCGACAAACCCGTTTTTCGTTTATTCTTTTTCCGCTGACCTAACACTGTCCTAACAGCTTGTCTTATAGAAGTTTTGATATTGTCCCAAGTACTTTCGATATCACTCCCTACCTCCGGGTCGCCTAACCTATTGTTGTTCGATACATCCAGTTTACTTGAAAGTTCCTCCCTAAATCTAGTTTTAATTCCTCTGTTTGGCATGTTTTACTCTTATTTTGATTTACTAGTAAACAAGCCCTAATCTTGGCTATAAGATGAAAATGTTCTGAATCTGAATCGGCTCCACGGTAAGTTCGAACGTCGAGAATGTCAGCGTGCCGTCTTTTGTCAATTAAAATGTTGTCAATTTGGTTAAGTACGCATCCACCGGGACCTCTCCAGTGTCGGACAGAAACGTCGTGCGACAAACATTTAGACTACATTTAGATTCAATACTTTGTGCAATGAGAGTGTGCAGATATTGTGCAGGCATCAAATCGCGAGGCCGCAGACCGCGAGTTACCCAACGTTTAGACGCACAGCCCACAGCCGTAAGACTTGAGTACCCCTTTACTACCTCTTTTCTTTAATAAACATTACTCGGCTGGCCAAAAAAGAAGACCAACTTCGCAAGCGCCAATTAAATCGGAGAAGAACGAACCACATCTCCCACCATTACTCCTTCTAATGCATCCCCTTTCAAACCAATCCCAAACCCAACAACAACAACAAAAATAAAATTAAGAGGAAGAGCAGGTTGTAGGAGTGATGAACCTACACCGGATTAGTCACCAACACGATGCAACACGGAGCAACTACAAATGTTACACAGGCCACGGAGTGCGGGTAGTAGGTGTGATGAACCTAAACCGGATTTACCACCTAATCCAGCACGGCTAGTCATTCACAAACAAACATAAGTTATGCATTCTTCGCTGGGAAAATACAAGTTTCGACATAAAGATGTCCCCCATTCGGATGTCCGGGAGGGAACTACCGGGAAAGAAGCATGTAAAGAACTATAACGGAGTTAAGGGTGGGCGCATGGAACGTGTGTAGCTTAGCTCAGGACTAGCAAGTAGTGGTACTAACAGGGGATACTGATAGGTATGAATTAGATATAGTAGCTCTACAGGAGGTTAGGCTACGAGGAGGATCGGACGTAAAGTATAGGAATAAATACACACTTTTATATAGCTGATTGGAAAAGGCAGGGCAGTTAGGGATATACTTCTCAGTAAGTAATAGAGTAATGCGCACGGAAATTAATTTTTAACTTATTGATGGTCACATAGGATTCCTTACCGTCAAAAGCCAATGGTACCAGTACGTATTTATTTATGTACATTGCGCAACGGAGGACACGAACGATACAGTCAAAGACTCCTTTTACACAAAACTAGAACAGGTGTTTGATATATTTTGAACCCATAATGCAAAAATATTTCTAGGAGACTTTAACACGAAAATTGGGAAGGAGGAAAATTTAACTATAATGGAGTGAGGGTAATTAATTTGACCACGACTAAGAATCTTATAGTCAAAAGCAGAATTGTTTCTATATAAAAAGAAAAATTTGCTGGTAGTACCTCGTATATTTGCATAGAGGGGCATGATTGATTTCTTAGTAATAAGAAATTACTTTGATACATCAAATTGTATTTTAAGAAAAGATTTAAACCATATCTTTATTTACATAAATATATAGAGCGTGTATTATAAATGTCAACTAAGATAAAAATATTAAAAAAAAGATTATTCATTCAACACTCTTCTTCAATCGTATAAACCTAAATTCTCTCGCAGTTTCTTAAATCTTAATGGTTACAGCGTTTAGTCAGTATATCTGCTATCATAATTTTATTAGAACAGTATTTACATTAAATTATTCCCCTCTTGACACATTCTTTTGGAAAATTATATTTTGTGTCAATGTGTTTTGTTCTATTTGAAAACTTATCGTTTTATAACATTTTTAAAAACTCTGATTATATTCATGAATCAAAATTGGTGTTTTAATTGATCGTTGTAGATCGTTTAAAATTATTTTCAGCCATATAGCCCCTTGGAATATGCTTCACTTAATGCAATAAATTGAGCCTCTGTTGATAAAAGTGCAAAACCGGTGCAACTATTAATTTATACTTCTTTTACTAAAACAATAGACTTGATCTTTGAAGAAACGGTAAAACTCGAAAATTTCATTTTTTTCAACAGTTGGTTGTTTAATTTATTTTATATTTTTGGTATTCCATATGTGTATAATTAAGTTAATTAAGTTGTAATTCGAGTTATACCGTTATTCAGTGCATCACCTCATTTGGGCTATAAAAGTTTTTCCTTCTATTTCAGTAAATAATTAAATCATCATATTTTCTAACATTATTCAATTTCAATAATGACTATCAAAACCAACCTTGATAGATGTATAATTAAAAAGAAGTAATTTATAAATAAAATAAATCTAATATTTTGATGTGAATGTTTTGAAAAAATACTATACGAATAGACAGTATATACAGCTACTTAAAGTGTTATATAATAAATTTTATAGCACACTAACCTCAAAATGCCAACTTTATTGTCGATTTTGAGGTTGTTGTGCTATAAAATATCGTATGAGACTGTTGTGGGAGGTGTTTTTCTACCTTGCTCGATTTTCTCACTCGCTTCGCTCGTGCGAAAACCCTCGAGCAAGGTAGAAAACCATCTCCCACAACAGTGTCATAATATACTATATGTATCTGCTTATATATTTACGACCATTTAGTGACTGATAAAAGAACCCTGTTTTATATATTCCAAAACATTCCTATAATGAAGATGAGTTTTTACTAATGTGTTCGGTGTCACCAAACAAGAAATTAAAACAAACAAATTAATTCAATTTGCAGTGGAAAGATTTGTATTAGCAAATTAGTTGATTTCCAGTTCTCTAGAAATCCTTTCATATATCGAAGTCGAATCGATGAATGGAAGAATATTATTTATACGATTATGCAAATTTTTTACCATCTCATCTTTTGATACGTAAAACTTCCATCTTTGACGCTTTAATAAAAGATAATTTTCATGAATTAAAAAAAATGTATGAATTATTATAATTCCAAACTTTGTACGTTTACTAAACCTCATTCAATGAATACACTCAATAAGAAGCCTGTCTGAATTCTATTCTCAATTTTATATATAACATAGTGGTGTATAAGAATGGTTGTTGATATGTATATAAATAGTTGTTTTATAGTGATTCACTATGAATTATAGTGTAATTAATGTGTTTAAAAATGTTTTTAAATAGCGGAATGCCGTCAAACAGTGTGTCATAGTATTTTATTATACAATTGTTCGAATCCTTTAATAGTGTACAATTACTAAATTACTTAATTTCACTCAATTCAATCTTATGTTATATGTATTATATCAATGTTATCCTGCGCTTTATTATTACTAGCAACAATACCTCGGTCGCTACCGCTCCCTCGGTTAACTTTAATATTCATCCATCCATGCATCCATCTACCCAGCACACAACGAGACTATCAAGGGGTACGACGAATTTGAAATTTTTTAACGGTTTGAGTTTTTAATATAATAAACAATATTATTGTCTATGCCATTTATTCGTATTTATATTATTATATTTCTATATGCTTCTTTTACACACATACACACACACACACATATATATATATATATATATATATATATATATATATATATACACATATCAATCTCTCTTTCTGTCTCTCTCTCTCTCTCTCTCTCTCTCTTTCTTTCCCTCTCTCTCACTATCTGTTTCTCTGTCTCTCTCCCTTTTAACCCATTCCTAACTGTCCAACGCACCATCATATTATCAATTTCCACCCGGGCGTCAGCTTATTTCAAAACTACATCATATTTCCCTTACATTCCAACCGATCCTGCTCTACTACGTGCACACAAGTGCCGAGCACGCGAATAACGCGCATTTAATAAGCGGCTGGCCACTAACGCCACGACACAGGCTTAGGATTTTAATCGATTGCAGCTCGCGAATGAACGCAATTGAGATCGAGGTCTGCGCTGATCACCACACGCACATGTGTGCAGCGCTTCGAGAAAAGAGTCAGCGCAAGGAGTGAGAGGCGATTAGAGCTGGAGAGATACAGAGAGAGAGAGAGAGAGAGAAAGGGTAACAGGCGAAAGTAATGTGCGCCGCTGCGTTATTCGGCTTTTGATATGAGTTTGGAGAATGCTTTTGGAGCGTGGTGTGTGGTTTCAGTTTTCAGCGCGGAAATTTTTCTGGATGCTTCTGTAACGGAATTTATGTTATTTTTAAGGAGATTAGAGAATGAATTTTAAGTTGTTGAATTTGAATACGTACAAGCACCGATTCACGGGTCAAGATATTGAGTATGTGTTAATGGTTCGTATGGCAATATATTTCCATCGAGAAGAATATAATTTAAATATAGGTGTAGAGAATATACAAATTATAATATAAAATGTTCTAATTTAATAGATCTTTTAGGTACATTTTCTGTGTATTAAAGAGACAGATGCATCTTTAATATAGTACGTTGTGCAACCAGGGGGGAAAATTGGCTTTTTCTTAGCGAGGATGATGATTGCTCAAATCATCATCCGAGTCTGAAAAAGCTTTTCCCCCCTGTTACACACCGTATTTTTTGTAATTAGTGCATGAATTGGCACTTTTTCATGCATGCATGGTAGATGGGGAATTGTGAATTTTGAGTCGTCCACCATACCAATGAAAATAAGAAGAATAATTGTATGTAATTTTAAAATTTGCAAAAATTTGCTATAATTTTCAAAATTTGCAAAATTTGCTAAAATTAAAGAATATGTGATTTTTCCTTTTTCTCCCGCTATTCGAAGAAGTTCTCTATTTTCCATTCGCTTTTTCACCATTGATAACATATTACCTTTTTTTAACCCATTTCTTCCCAAGCGGCCATTTTATAGTCGATTGGTTTTTTGCCTAAAACCGCCATTTTGAAATTTTCCAACGGATATTTCAAAATTCTGACTGCAGAATCGGAAAGAGCGGACAATTTTACTTCAGAAAAGTGCTATTGGTTATTATTATTTTTTTCGACAATTTTTTAGGCAAGAAACCAATCGACTATAAAATGGCCGCTTGGGAAGAAATGGGTTAAGATGAACTTAAGGGGGTATGAGCGAAAAGTAATTTTAAACTTTAAGACCCAAATCTATTTTGTAATTGTTAATAAAGATTATTTGAAACCAGAGACAAATTTTCAGTATAGGTTGCTTTGCATTTCGAAATATATTTAATTCTAAAGTTCGCCCGTTTAGCCCGTTTAATCTGCAGAAAATGCATTTTTCGCGTTTGAAATAAAAAATTCATGCATTTGTAGGAAACTTTTCTAGATTATTAAAGTATCAAATTAATCTTTAACTTTCCAATTTTATGTGCATGCAATACAAAAATAGGGTTGCCTGGCGTTTTAGAGAGATGTTTATAGAATAACGCAAAAAAGTACTGAAAACAGAGAAACAACTTAGAGGTTAGAGTCAAATCAAGGTCTATATTGATCTTTTCAGAAAGAAATAAGATAAATATGCGTTTGATATAAATATGAATATTCAAAGTTTTTTAAATATTTAATTTGTTAACATGATACATTGTCATAAACTTCTCTATTGAATAACGTTTTTTCATAAGTTACTGTTTTGACTAGTATGCTGCTCGGACCTCCTTAAATATAGTATATAAAGATAAGATACTGTTTTTCTTTAATTAAAAGTCATTAGGTTCCTATCAATGACCATAATATAAATCTGTATATATCTTGACTTACCGCAAGGTTTTGAGAATCAAAAAGATTGAAGTTCATGATAAAATTAAAAATAATCCGAGAATATTGGCTTAAATACAGGCGACTTAACCCTCCTGCGCAGAAGCTAATCTTCACGTGTATGAATTTGATCGAATGTAAATCTACTACCATATATTCGGCAATATTCTACATCAAATGTAAATCTGCAACCATATATTCGGCAAGATTCCACAATCTTCTAAATTGAAGCTACACTACATAGCTTCAATTTAAGAGGTCGTTTAAATTTTAAATGCAAAATGTAAGTATATAAAAATGACGTGCATTTTGGACGAGTAGGTATACTCGGCTTTCTACGCTGAGGGGTTAATGATCTTAAATTTCAAAAAGGTAAAGCATCATGAATGATTTATTTTTACATTAAAATGTATTAAAATTTAATTAAGAATATGAATGTATAACAAGTGGTAAAAAGGCTTAAATTCAATAATGATGATTTCAAAAGATTAAGAGGACTATAAAGATTACTTAGACGTGGTATAAACGTGACAAGCTATATCATACGTATTTAAGATATAAAAACTTACCTTGAATGCCTTAAAAATATTTTTGCAGCCTATATGATGTATATAATGATTTTTCACAGGATTTAACGTAAGCATCTGTACCCCTAATGACAGTTGGTATATAGCTTAGTATCTATACTACAAATCTAACATAAAAAACCGCTGCTAGCTGCATTAGCAGAATGCTTTCTCAAAGAGAGGTCCTGTTTAATTGATTTAAGGAATCTTATAATGAAAATTCGCAATTAATGAATTAATGCTATAATTAATTTATTAAATACAAGCGTTTAGGTATTATCAGAAAACAAATACAAAATATTAAAAGACAAAAAAATATGTCGATTTAAACATTTATTTAAAACTAATATTATGTTATTATTTCACAAAAATAACTTTAAAGTTGCTGTTAGATACATCAATCGAAAGGAAATTACGCCAACTTTATGAAAACCTACATACTTTTGATAAGTTCAACGTATAAAATAACAAAACATTTGTTTTCGATTTTTAGAAGTTTTTAAAAATTAATATCTTTGCTAAAAAATTAGTTTAATATTATCCACTCGGCTCCAAAATCTAATCAGTTATACGTTTATGTAATATGCCTGCAAATTTTCAGCGCGTGATATGCTTCCCTTGAAGAGTTATGGTGGATACATAATTTGGTTTCTATGCATACATACATATACACTCACACATACATACATACAAACAGACATTTTTCAAAAACCTATTGTAAATCTATTTTTATTACTCAGGAACCTCGAAAACATCGAGATTCATCGAATCTCTGAAAAGAAATTGGATTATAGTTACAAAGCTTTCTCTTCCAGAAAGCAATATTTGGATAATGTACGAAAACTAGAGATGTTTTATTAGGAGTAGTACTTGTACAAAACGCCAATGAAATATTATTAAGTTTTAACTCTTTCACATTTTATATTACGAAATTATAAAACACCTATAAGTATAAATTTGCCCGTATAAATTAGCGTCAATGAAATTTCTGTATATTCCCTACAAATCACTCTATTCCTCACAAAGTATATTATTGCAATGACAAGTAGCAGCACCGATTGATATCACATCTCATTACTGTAAATTTTTCTGTATATATAGGCATGGAACTCATTACGAAATTTTTATTTTAAATCGATCTTCACATTATCTGAGAATGGATACTCGTGGAGCGAAAAACAAATCACGCCAGGTAGATTGCGAGCAATATCTTATATATATATATATATATATATATATATATATATATATATATATATATATATATATATTAACGTACAAATACGCGAGTGTAGTACGATTTGCAGCTTTAACTGATTTTCTCGTTATGTCCTTTTTTGCCCTCGTATAGTCTTTGTTGACTCTATCTGGAATTTATGTTTTCTCTTCTTCTCTCAGGTGAATTCCCGTGGAAGCTAAGGTCGTTTAGGAAAACCCGTTCTGCGGGGTCTCATTGTCTTTTTTGCTACTGGTTTTTAGACTGGAATGCGTGTTCACCTGTTTATTTATTCCGTAAAGTTTTTTGCTACATAAAGAATGACGAAGAAAGAAATGCTATAATGTTAAAAAATAGAAATGATGAAGAGTGTCTTTAGAACATTTCTGGTTAAAACGATTTAAAACTATTAAAAACGGTTAAAATGGTGCACACATCTTTGTTATAGATAGTATTAAAATATTGATACGGAATAGGGAGGCAGATATGATTCTTTAAATAATTTTTAAATGAAACTTGAGATAAAATTACACACACAAGTGACAAAAATACATTGTTTATGCTTACATTGCATGAGTAGCAACTTTTTGAAAAGTGTGTTTGCTAAATAAGAATTTAAACGCTGTATGAGGTCACGTGATTACGAAAAGCAATATATACCCAATCACAGGCATCATTCGCAAGCTACTAAAATTAATAATATGTTTATTAATGATTTTCTATTGTAGAAAAAAAATTAGTCACATTTTTTACATCATATCTGTTCTCTATTGTGTTTATTTTTAATAATTTTTTACAATTTTCATGGTTTTCAACGGATATTTTTAACAAGGAAGTTCAGTATTTAATTGGATGACTTTCTAAATTGAAAAATGCATGCACATGGTTTTTAATTGATTATAAACATGAACTTGTAATATATGGCATTGTTATTTACTTTTGTATTATTCAATTTTGTAATAGAAAGCTTTATCGACTTAACGACTGCAGTTTATTCCGTGCGCGCGTGTGTGTGTTAGTATATGACATATCACCATTCGCTCCTATCCTCCGTATATTTTTCCCAAACTTTGTACAGATGTTTGCTATCTTTATCCGGTGTGCGCTAGAAAGTTTCAGCGAAATTGGTCTTTATATTTTTCACAATTTAAACAATACTATTTCACCCTGTATATCACAACATCTGCCCTGGTAGAAAATTGAGCATATTAGATGGTCGGTTCACGATCTATTGGGCAGATCCGTTTCCTAATAGTTCGCCAGAAATAAACCAGCATCTGACCAGAAATTTATAGAAAATCTAAATAGCTTACATAACCCTAAAAAATTATTGAAAATGTAAATCCCATTATAGTACTTCTGCGTTAAAACAGCATGCAAATTTTTATTCGATTATTTATTAGATTTTTTTATGTTTTATTTAATTATAAAACTCTAACCTTAAAAAAACTTTTAATGAAATAAGTTTTTAGTTTTTATTTCGAATCTATCCCAAATATATCTTAGCATTCTATTAACAATAAACTATTAAATCCATGACATAAAAATCATTATTAACTTATAAAAATTCGTTAAACGTTATTTTTTATTTATTTATTCATTAACCATAAGTTGGTCAGGTTTCTGACGAGAAAACGTCGACAGGTAGCGGGGTTTCTGGCCAGACTTTTAAGCAGAAATTGGCCATTCCCTATAAAATAGAGTAAAATCTGGCGAACATATGGGGAACGTTTCTACCAGGGTGTAAGCTTCATCATTGTGCTTTTTCTTGTTAATATTAAGTATTATTATATATGAGATTTCTATTCTACACTTCTACCCAGCTTTATGCATTATATAGAGCGAAATAATCCAAAAACTGGAAATATTATGTCATTGAAGTTTGGAACGTCCTTGGAACTAAGTATAAAATTTGTATTATAGGTGTTTTAGAAGTGCGAGCCCTCTAATTCCGGTGCCAATATACATTAAATGATTAAAGAATCTATTTGCGGAGTTTTAACAAAATTTACCATATGGATAGGTAAATAATTTTGATTACTTCTGATGTTAAGCCTTGACTCCACAAACGTATTATGCATTACATCGGTAATATATTAATCGGTATATTAGCCAAATTACATCAGTATTTATTACGTGGAAGGTATTTAAAGATTTTAAAAACTCTAAATTCTAGTGATTTTTAATTTTTATTGCAAAGTCTAAAACTCTACTTTTAATGGCACATTATCCTATTGAAAAAATAATCAAACCCATTCAATATATATATTGTAAAAAATGTTATTAATTATTAAAAATTAGTAAAAAATATGAAAAAAGTGGTTTCTATAAGAACAACGACTGATGTCTGGAGAGCACATAAACTTTTGCAAAAATTACCTTTATCGCAAGAATATACCATGTCGCAATAAATATTTAATATAAAATTAATCGGTTTTAATTGGGAATTTATATTGGAAAGTACCCGATCCCCAATAGAATCTTTTGAGCATGGTAGGAATATCGATATCTATAGGCGCGCCTATAGTTCCTGTTCTTTAATGTACGCATACGAAGAAGTTGTGTGATTTTTTTAACTTTTCTTGAACTTTATATAAATACGTTAGATTTATAATTGTATATTTATAGTTTTCGATGATATATTAGTAATATATTTTCTATTGTATTCATGATTGTATAATAAATATTATCGAAAAAAATTATCGATTATGAAACATTAAATTGTTTATAAAAAAAATTATGCATTTATAACTTTGAAAAATTCGTTAATTTTCTAAATGCACACCAAAATATCTCAATACGAAAATTTGTTATCCAACTGGTTAAATGCGCTAGATGCAATTTTATATTAGTAATGAACAATTTTTTTAGCTACGTAATAACTAGAAAATAAAATACTTAAAAGTATAAAAAAGACTTTAAGCATGCATATTAGAATATACTAGGAAAAATTAATTTCTCTACAATAACCTTGAAAATGTATAAGTTTACTTTATGTAATAATGCCCGAAATTATAATTTATATGGAATTAAAATGGATTAGGTCATAGTTTGTTATGTATATTTAGTAACTAATAATCTCAAGGGTAAATGCAAGACAAGTTAAAAACTAGCTTTTTATACATGTAGGTTATAAAGAATATAAGTAACTATAGGTGCGCCTATATTTACCGATATTCCTAACCCTTTGTCAGTCGCGCTGTTGAGTACAATTAACTTAAAAGCACTTTCCACATAATAGATTTCATTAAACATTTGTAGGTTTATGCAGAGAAATATATAGAATTTACTTCTAAAGAATTTTGCGGGATCAAGATATTACTTAAGATAAAATTGAAGATTTCGTAAAAAAAAAAAAAAACTTCCCGCATGATAAATTACATGACAAAAATCAAGTACATCTATTATATTATGTGGAACGGATCATATAAAGTATTAGCGGGTTCAGAATTTTAGACTTAGCAATAAAAATTAAAAATCACTAAAAATTCGGGTTTTTTGAATCTTTAAATACTTTCCACATGATAAATACTGATGAAATTTGGCTAATATATCAATTAAAATATTGCCAATGTAATGCATAATACGAGGGTAGTTCAATAAGTCTTTAGAATAAAGTATAAAAACAATTTTTTTTGGGTAAATTTTTTTTTATTTTTCAACATAATCTCCTTGGAGCTCTATACACTTGGTCAATCGCTTTTTAAGTTTTTTTAATCCTTCAGAAAAGTGCGTTTTCGGAAGTTCCTCAAAATAAGCACTTAGAGAGGCAATGACGTCTTCGCTGTCCGTAAATCTCTGTCCACCGAGCCATTTTTTCAAGTTTGGAAATAAGAAAAAGTCACTGGGGGCTAAATCTGGTGAATACGGTGGGTGTTCGACCAATTCGAATTTTAGTTCTTCAATTTTAGCCATTGAAACGAAGCATGTGTGAACTCGGGCGTTGTCGTGATGAAAGAGAATTTTTTTTCTCGCCAAATGTGGTCGTTTTTTTTTAATTTCTTCTTTCAGCTGCTCTAATAATGATACATAATACTCAGCAGTAATTGTTTTACCTTTTTCCAAGTAGTCAATAAGTATAATTCCACGTGCATCCCAAAAAACTGTAGCCATAACCTTACCAGCTGACTTTACGGTCTTTGCCTTCTTTGGAGCTGGTTCGCCTGTGGAAATCCACTGTTTGGATTGTTCCTTTGTCTCAGGAGTGTAGTGGTGTATCCATGTTTCATCCACAGTCACAAATCGACGAAAAAATTCCTCAGGATTCCGACTTATGCGCGCCAAAAGAGCCTCAGAGGCGACCACTCTATTGCGTTTATTCTCAGCTGAGAGCAAACGCGGCACCCATCTTGCCGATAGCTTTTTCATGCCTAATTTTTCATGTAGAATTGAAACAACTGCACCTATAGATATTCTTGTGGCCTCAGCTAACTCACGCACTTTTAATCTTCTATCCTTCAACACCATATCGTGGATTTTATTGATGATTTCGGGAGTAGTTGCTTCTACGGACCTTCCTGAACGTGGTTCGTCACTTATTGATGTACGACCACGCTTAAATTCATTTACCCAGTTATAAACCGTTGCTAAGGCAGGGGCAGATGTGCCATGAACTGAGTCCAATTCATTTTTTATCTCATATGGAGTTAAACGTTTTAAATGAAAATGTTTAATTACCGCTCTGAACTCGTTTTTTTCCATTTTTCTTAACAAGCAATTTTTTTTTTTCAATTGGTTATAAAAACACGTAAACTCAGAAGATGTGGACTGTGACTGCACCATATATCTAGTCGGGAGTGGTGCTGACTGAAAACAGATGATTTGGAGCGATTCGCGCGCCATCTGTTGGCCATTCTAAAGAATTATTGAACTACCCTCGTACGTTTTTGGGGTCAGGGCTTAACATTAGAAGTAATCGAAATTATTTACCTATTTTATGTTATTTTTATACTATCCAAGTCTATTGGCATCGGAATTAGCGGGTTCGTACTTGTAAAATACCTATAATACAAATTTCGTTCTTAGTTCCAAGAACGTTCCAAACTTCAACGACATGAAATATTAATAGAATGATTTAATAATAACATAATTTATGTTTGTGATATTGAATTTGTATCTGTTTATAATATAACATATAAGAATTATAATATTTAAACTATTTTGATGATGAAATTTGTAAACTAGTCTGTGTTGAATAGTAGTAAAATTTGAAAGGAGTAATTTTCAAAAATGTTGCATTTTTGTGTCATATGAATTTTTACAATTAAATTAAATAACAATAATTCAATTATATATCGATATAAATTTTATTTGATTTCACAGATAGAACTTGATTTTAGAATGAATGACAGCTCGCTAAACTAACACATCCTGCTATAAGGTAAGTGAGTCAGTTACTGTACCTGCGTTAATTACTGTTACCCTTAATATTTTTCTTTCAGAAATAATAAAATCAGTTTCATATAATCTACTTTAAATAAAAGTGTCATGAAGCAAAGTCACTGATTCAGGGCACAGTAACTAACTCACTTATCCTACGATAATATGAAAAAAAATCATTTTTTAGTAGGGCACAAAGCACTGGATGAAAATAGTTACGAGAATAACTCAAGTAATTCATTGTCACAAAAATTCAAAAATTCAAAAAATCTGTTTAACGACTTTTTCTTTTAGTGCGTATTGTATTTTGTGAATTGAAAGCATCAACGGTGGAATATATGTTTCGCCAATGATGGGCGGTACCGCGCAGCTCTTCCTTATTTATAATAATTTTAATTAAATTCTTTTTAAGAAAGCATAGTGCAAAGCAGTTGGCAGCCTTTTTTCGTAATATTATTACAAACAATTCATTTTCCAGTTTATAAATCTTCTTTATTTTATTAATAATATTTTATACGTTAGTTGATTCGATGTAACAATTTCAGTTAAATCTAAACTTACTTGTGCAAAATATGTCAATTAATAGTAGCATTTTTATAAAATGCGTATAAATGTAATGCAATGGTAAAAGAGAAGTTAGTGAAAATTGGGTATATAATATAGCTAATATTGCGTACTAGATGTAATACAAATTTAAATTCATGCTTCGACTTGTTAATGATAACAGATGAAGAAAGGCACGGACAACTACTATTTCTTCAAGTGCTAGCATCATAATCAATAATAAATATCTCATAAACAGTGGTTTATCTGTTATATTCACTGACAAGCGATTTACTGGCAAAAATGTTAACACTTTACGCTCGTGTATTCGTACCATTGTATCGTAAAATAAAAACCGATTTCAAAGCGTATCACATCCAAAATACTCACTTTAGCACCCCCACCCTCCTAGCACCCAAAGAAATCGCTGAAAACAACTCCAATTACCCGCTTCTCGCTTTTGTGTAAGCACAAAATGGCGAGACAGCTATACGACGAGCGAGCGAGCGAACGATACTCCCTTTGATCGTATCGTGTACACCCGCCACCTTTGCAACACTACGACGAGCCGAAAGCGAGGAAAAATATAAGGAGCGACGGTGGCAGAACGAAGACAGACCGGCGAAACTATATTGTTTACTGAGGCTGTATTATGCAGCGACTAAAGGCATGCAGAGGGCCAAAGGGAAGACGAAGAATAAGAAGATCTACGTACGCCGTAGGAAAATCCGCTTCTCGAAAGAGATTTCCGCCCTGACAATTATACGAGCGGTTATATAGAAGCCGAAGACGAGGAGGAAGAAGAGGAACTCGACTGCGACTCATTAAAATTCAGTCGAATTTGCCGTCTTTCTCTCGTTGAGTCGCACGGTCAAAATCCTTCGTTAATGCTAATTACAAATCCGCTTGGGCTGCAATCGATCGCCAATTGAGAATTCGCGAGTCAAGGCAAACTAATGACTCCTCAGAGTAGGGATAGACGCAGTGGAGAGGAATCTTTCATTCGCCTCGGCTTCGCTCTTGGCAGTAATTTGGGCGTGCCTTGTTTTGGGAGGAAGCTTTACTGGTGTTGGAGTTTGACTGCTGCTGCTGTGTTTCTTGTCTCGCTGAATAGTCGGGCTTTCGTTTATTTTTGAAGATTCGAAGGGTTAAGGAGAAGTGAGGTGGAAGGTTGAATGAAATCAACTAATAAATTAATATTATAATTTTATAATATTAATTTATTAGATGATCTTATAAATTATTTTTAAATTGCTATATCTTACCGAAATATAACCGTTTAAATAATTTTATCATTTTGATTATTATTATTATTATTATTATCATTATCATTATCATTATCATTATCATTATCATTATCATTATCATTATCATTATCATTATCATTATCATTATCATTATCATTATCGTTATCATTACCATCATCATCATCATCATCATCATTATCATTGTGGACCAAAAAATAACATAACGACTCCGAAGTCTCCAGATTAATAAACGTCAAGTAAATCCGATTTATATTGAAACTTAAATCCACCATTTTGAATTTAGTATTTTTGTTAGAAAATGCATAATCAATCCAATGTGTAGCAATCCAACCCCAAAAATAGCCAATTATCAACTTTTAATCAAATACAATTGATTCTAACAAATTTTTAAAAATCATAAAAATGTAAATAAATAATAAAACAAAAACGAATTTATGAGTTTTAAGAAAATATAATATAGCCAAAAATGGTATACTCTTTCAAATGCATTTACACTGAATCGATCATATTACTTCTACATAACAAAAAGAATTTACCTCATAAATTTCTAAATAACGTAAAATAGAAAAATCATTATAAAACAAAATCGAGTCCATAAATCTTATAATTTCTTTATAATTCCGAATTCTTATTAAGAAACAAAAAAAATGAGCCCTGGTTGACAAAAAATGACCGCAACGTTCTCGAGATATCAGCGATTAAAAATTTTTTCAAAAAAGACAACCTTAAATATCATGAAAAATGAAAGTTATCATGATCTGGGCAAATAACTTAGCCAAGAGATTTAAATTTAAAGCCGGTTTACTCAAGTAAATGGACGATAAAAAAATCGATTTTTTCCCAAATGATTTTTTTCTCAGAAGAAGAAAAGAAAAAAAACTTGAAAATTTTACAGAATATGCTTCGTCGTATTCCTAATCACCTCAAATTTCAAACATTTTCCTTCATATTTTTCACAGATATGGCCGTTTAAACCAAAAACAACATTTCCGTGTATAACGTAAACAGGGAAATGACTTTTTTTAAATTTTCGAGTTGGAAAAGGTAGACAATTTTATGCTCTTTAAAATGCATTTAAAATGAATAGATAATATTATTTTAAATATACAAGAAAAAACGAAAAACTAAAACTCGAAAATCGAAAAACCACTATAAAAACAAAAAAACATGGAATAATAAAAAAAAAATTTCAGCCGCCTTCCTTCAAAATCAAATCCAATGAGCCCTGATTCAGGTAATTTAACTGTGGACTACTCGAGATACAGAGAGATACACACGAACATTTTCTAAAAATAGTGTATTTTAACTTCTTATGTATCAAAACATGTTTCTAACACGTTTTAAGCAAAACTTTTTTTTTACTATTACAAAGGTTCCTTAAGGAGGAAGCAAAAGGTTTTACTAAAAACATGTTAGAAACATGCTTTGAGATATAAGGAATCAAAATACACTATTTTTAGAAAATGTCCGTATAGATGTGTGTGTGTGTGTGAGTGTGCGTGTGTGTGTGTTTGTACGTATGCATCCACGTATCAAGTAATCCACGATAACATTTAATGCTTCAGGGCTCATTTTATTTGTTTTTTAGCTTTTAGATTTTCGTTTTTTTTTGTGCATTAGAAATAATGTCATTGATTCAGCGAAAATATATTTGAAAGATCATAAATTTATCTATCTTTTACCATCCTAAATTTTGGCTAAGGTGTTTCCTTTTTTTCGTTAAACACGGAAACATAATTTTTTGTTTGATCGGTGATGCGTCTGAAATATATGACGGAAGTTTTTAAATATTGAGTTAATTAGAACAATGGAGAAGATTATTCTGTAAAATTTTTGAGGAACTTTATTTTTCTATGATTGAGAGGAAAATCATTTTGTAAAATAAATGGATTTTCTATGGCAAACGATAACTTGAGTAAAACGTCATTAATTATTCTGAAAATTTCCAAGAAGGTAGCTTTTTACTATCTCATGGCTAAGTTCTTTGGTCAGATCAATAGGACTTTTATGTTTTGAGATATTCGAGGTTATATTTTTTTAAATAAATTTTTGAATTGTTCATTATTTAAGTATTACACGGTAATTTTTTACCAATAAAGCACATTTTTTTCGTCTTTTGATCAAGAATTTAAATCAAAAATAATTTTTAAGATTCATCAAATTGCTTTTGTTTTATAACATTTTTTCATTTTTTATGATATTTTCTTTTTCAACAATGTTTTAATCGTAGATGGTTTGCGTATTACGCAGTAATGTTTATCCAAATAATGCTCATTTTATATGTTTTTTGATGAAGATTTGAAATCAAATTTTTTTTAATATTTATCGATTCGTTTTTGCATAATTATTTTTCTATATTGATATCGATTTTTTTTGTTTTAAATTTTTAATAGCTTTTTTCGAGTAATATGTGGTAACTTTTTGCAATTCAAGGCTCTATTTTTATTATTTAATGAAGATATGAAATAAAAAATGTAAGATTGATCGATATGTTTTAGTTTTATATCGTTTTTCATTTTTATGATATTTTTGTAATAAATAAATCCGTTGTTCATAAAATAGAACAAAATTACGAAAAAATTTTATTTTTAAAAGCAGAATGCATTTATTTTACAAATTTATTATTGTCAATTGGAAAAAAATGTAACTTGATATGCAAAACTTTTTAAGTTGATTTTTAAATGCTATACTTATATATATATATATATATATATATCGACATATTAAAAAGCAATAAAATTGTGTAAGCCATAACAACATTTTTATGGAAAATAAGAACAAAACGAAGTGCTTCTGGCACGTGAATTTGATTATTTGCATCTTTTATTGACCGTTGTTACTTATATCTTAAAACGTCCCATTAGCGTTACAAATTTATTAGGACGGAATAATGCAACGGAATTACGTCCTTGCTTTATTGCTAAGTACTGTAAAGTGTAGATTTATAGAGTTATTTAGATTTCATTAAGAGCGAGGGTTCTATTTTTACTTGAAACCCTCATTTAGTATAATTTCTTTCTGTACTTTTTATGCATAAGTATAACACATTTTATTCTAAAAGGAGGAAGTTTATTACTGTAATATGAAGATGCTTTTAAATTAAATAAATTTATACCTTACTAAAATTCCTACAAACATGAGGTAATGCCAGTCAGTATTATGTATATATGTATATATTCTTATGTATAGGTAGGTACGCGGCGTAAGTCAGCCTGCTCAGGGGCACGAACGGTCTCCATTTAAAAAATTGTCTTAGTGGACCTACAAAAGGATTTCATAAATTTATGTTAATAATTCTAGAATGGTAAAATTTTCATAAGATTCTATTATATTTAAAGATTATTTATAGACGTCTGACCATCTTGCGCGTTTCTACATATACAGTGCATTTAATAACTACAATAACACTGGAAATTTTCACATTAAAATGTATGTATTATGCCTATTTTTAAAGAAACTTGTAACTTTGGAAACACAAATCGTCGGATAATTTTAAACAAGCAAATGAAATCTTATGAGACGTTTACGGCGGATGATTTAAATAATATTTCGATAACAGTTGGGGTATAGTCAGGTGAGGTAAGAGACTATCGTAGCCATTTGACATCCATAACGGGCTAAAGCAGGGAGATGCACTATCAACCCTCCTACTTGACTTAGTTTTAGAATACGTGGCCAGGGTGGTACAAGAAAATAAACAGAGAGTTATAATAAATGGCTCCCTAACACAATTTCTAGCATACGCAGATGACATAGACGTTATAGGAAAAAACAGAGAAACCGTAATAAAAAACATATTAATACTAATAAAAGCAGCTGAAGAAATAGGCCTATAGAAATAAGTAACTAGAAAACCCAGACTAGAAAATCTCCGGCAAAACTTAGCAAAAGTAGATGACTTTAAATACCTTGACACGATAATAGACCACAAAAATGAAACTCATAAAGTAATAAAGAATAGGCCGGATTCGGAAAATGCATGACTATATTCAGTAAATAACTTACTAAAATCACGATTACTATTACGAAAGATTAAATTAGAAATATATAGAAAAATTATTATGCCAAAATACGGATCGAAACGTGGACATTAACAAAACGTGAAGAAAAAGGAAATTAAAAATAAAAAAGAAAATAAAGAAGAAAATAGAGGAAACAAAAAAGATGGAGAAAATAGATTTAGAGTATTTGAGAATAGAGTCCTTAGAAATATATATGGGGGAAAAATAGATGAGATAACTAGAGAATGGAGAATTTTACATAACCTAGAAATAAACGAGCTATACAGAAAGCCAAACATTGCCAGAGTGATTAAATTCCGAAGACTAGGGTGGGCTGGGCATGTAGCTAGGATGGGTAACGAAAGAGCAGCATTTAGAGTGCTCGTAGGAAAGCCGACAGGAGCAAGAGCTTCATGTAGACCTAGATGAAGGTGGGAGGACAATATTAAAATGGACCTACGAGAAATACGATGTTATGAGGAGGATTCGATTCAACTCGCAAACAATAGAGGAAGATGGCGTGAATGTATGAATAAGGCTATGGACATACTTTTGCAAAGGTTCACAAAATATTTTATTTCTTTCAGACCATAAATTGAGTTTAAACATAGTCAAGAATATTAACTTTCATTCATTCATGGTTAGAAATTTTCTTGAATTATTTAAAATAGTTTTTGTCTAATAGGTGTGCGTAAAGAATATTTTTTAAAAACCCCTGTTTTGTAAAGTAAAAATAAATAAAAATTGTAGAGTAAAAATATGCGTTTACTCCAATAACTTGTACAAAAAAAATTATTTAATTTTTTCAAAATAAGGGAAGGCTGTAGAGCATTTTATAGTTATTTGATATATATTTTATGTTTTCTTTTCCAATTCAATTTGTAAGGAATAATATTTAATTGAGATAAAATTTGATTTAAAATTTGAATTCACAAATTACAAAATTGAAATATATACATATATCTTGACATATTAAAAAGCAATAGACTTATTATTTTTTTTACCACAGTATTAAATAGAATAAATAATTTCATATTTGTACAATTTATTTAGTTTGAGGAAGCTAAGTGCCAGTGAATTGACAGCAGTTTATACTTTACTTTAGAATTGGTATAAGTTTATAGAATAGCGACTGGAAGTACCCACTGTCCAGAATTACCATACACTTAAAGGCGTGTCTTAATACATATAAATAAATATTAAATATTCAATAAATTATACAGTAGAAATGCCAATTGGAATTTCATATGAAGATAAATTTCAGCCTGAACATTCAGCATGAAATTTCGAATTCTTAAGGAAGGACTGAAGTAAGCCTGTGATATGGCAAATATAAGTTCTCGATGGATAACAAGGTTGCCTAGTGGCAGTGGTCTGTAGTGAACATTCAGTAATATGCATGTATCCGAAACTATGAATGATTATTACTTCCAAATAGTCACCATAATTATGAATAAGATTTGAGAAGCTTAAAAATCACATACTAAATATGAGACTTGAATTAAGATTTCATGTATATAAGTTAACATATCCGTACGTAATATTAGTAAGTAGTAATAGTCCGTTACGGTACGGCGCGTATGACACAATTAAACTGTTGAAAAATCGTTTTTCCAAAAAGGTGCAATCGATTTGTCGATGATCCTTACGAAGACCAGCACATTTCAGGTTTATCGTAAAACGCTAGTTTTTATCAGGAATCTCTTACGAAACTTAGCAAAGGAGGATTCCCATGACAGCCTTCAGGGACCGTGTGTAACCAACACTATTGTTTAAAGCTTGTTCAGATATGAATTAAAAAAAGTTTGACCATTTAAAGCAATATATTAAGTAAACCATACTCGGAAATTTCTACTTAATTATCAGACTTTTTATCACGTTTTTCTCAACTTTCCTCACACTTTAGAGGGTCGATTTTTTTTTTCAAAATTCATGTTTCGTTGAGCTCTTGTATTTGCTTTATACATTCTCCATTAACAGATCAGACATTATAAATCCGTGGGCATCCTTCTTTCAGACAAAACCATAGTTTTCTTAGAGGATCTAAGATAATGGTAGTACTAATTAGAAAATCTAAAAAGTGCTGGTTTATTATAAGAGGTCTCTAAAAAGATCTAGGTGTTTTTGAGAAATCCGAAATGTTTTAGTCTTCGTAAGGAGCATCGATGTATTCTCTTAAAGACAAAATATGTATCAAAAATATTTCTTATTATTGTGCACCCGGTTTTCGGTGAAGATCCAATTTTCTGCAAAGCGTTAAATAAATAATTATCCATTAAATAAAATTTTCTGTAATGATTATAAAAGTTAGTTAAAGAAATCAATTCAAGTATAATAAATTAAACAACTTTTCATGTTTGTCCAAAAATTATTAAAAATTGTGATAATAAAAATATCCTAACTGAAAATTGGAGTTTAGTTTAAATTTTTGTTTAAAATATTATTTCTCTTTAAAAGATTTGAAAAATTTCCTATTTTGTATATAAACATTTTTAAAGAAAAAATATTAAATTACTTTCGGGAAACATAATTTATCGAATTTATCGCGTGATGTTTGACTGTCCAAAAACTGTGTACATATGTGTCTATATTCTAACAATAAAAATAACATATTGAGGAAGAAACAGGTGACAATGACCAATATACAGTCACGTCGCTTGCGGTCATTAATCGACATTCTGGTACTCAGCCTCGATTAAATCTTGAAAATGATCATAAATATTTAAGGCTTCACTAGAATTTTTCCTTCAAATCTAGGCATGCACTTATATTTTTATGCAACGTATAACATTATAAGATTATTCTAAATTGATTTTATGTCAATAATATTCATTTTTGTAAGTTAATCGTTCGTCAGTCAAAATGACAGAATGACTTTACTATTTAACAAGAATTGGAATTAATCAACTGTTTTCTTTGAACTTAAATAAGGTATTTTTAAATTTGTCTCGATCAAGCGTAAGTATACGTTTACTAGTATTCCCTGAATCCTTCAGATCGATTCATTAAAAACTATCTCAGCATAAGTGAAAGTTGATCTTAAATACACCTATTTGAATAATTTTGAGTATCGTGAGATACCCAAATGCGATAATTACCATGAATAAATTTTAAAATACTTATGACGTGTTTCATTTGTTTTTCGAAAATTGTCCGAACGCTATTCAGTATTCATTAAACACCATAAAAGTAAACGTCCCTCCCTTCGCAACGAAAAATCCCACTTTGCCTCCAACATCCCGTACCTCTCTCTCCCTCGCCTACCTATATCTGCAAATTTATCTCGTCTGTAGGCGCCGGCGCGCGCCGTCGCCGCTACGTGCAGTTCATTTTTCAATGTTGCAGCGACACTCGCGCGCCCCAATCACGCCGCTGCGCGCGAAACAAAAAGAGAGTATGGCGAGCGTCGTGTACGTAGGAAATAAGTCGCTCGCTTGCGCAGGAGGAGGCGGAGAAGGTAACAAGGGAAGAAGAGAAGAAGCAGCGAAATGCGAAGCAGCTACAGAGGTGAGAGATGTATACGGTGGGAGAGAGAGAGAAAAGCAGATGTGAAGAAACGGGAACGGGGAATATAAGAATGCGCGGGGGGACAGCGGCGACGTTATTGCGTCGCACGTACGTACTAGGTACGTGTCGTACGTTTCTATTTGCCTTATCGAGCCGTTGGAATCGGCCGTTGCGCCGTGCTGCCTTTTTTTCGACTAGCTCGTTCTCTCTGTCTGTCTGTTCTTTTGTTATCAGTGTTTGTTTATCGTTTGTTTTTGTTTAGTTTGTTCGATTTACTGAAGTCGATGGTTGTTTTTAATATTGTATGAATACGAATGATTTGTATAGGGGTGAATGAATGGAACAGAATAGAAGGGTGGGATTATTGCAGGCATTTGAGTTAAATAATATGACAATTATAGTATTTTAAGTAATAATGATTTCTTATATATTGTGTAATAGTATGGTTCGTTTAATTATATCAGACTGAAGTAGTCGTTATGAGCTACTACCGACTATCCTTTTGTCTTAAATAATCTTGGTTTTGTGCACAATATTACTGTTTCTTCATATCGTTATGGAATTAAATTATGGGATATCTGTAAGTACTTTGCATGATTTAGATTTATTTAAATTACGATGAATAATGTTTTAATCGTAAAATGCTCATCCTATCCTGAAACGTGTCACTTCTGCCCCACACTACCCTATACTACTATTAAAGGGACTTTCCAATGTAAATGCCGAAAAAGTTACAAGGACCGAAAGATTATTTTAACATAAAGAAATAAATTGGCCTACCTATCTAAAACTTAATTCATAGTTACTTCAGGTGATTGAAGAAATTAAATGACAAGATTATTGATCAGTGTGAGTATCGTAATTATCCGTACCAAAATTAGACTGATTAATATGAAAATATAAAGTGGCAAATACTCTCAACGTTTAACTCTCTCTTTACCAATGAAAGTAACTTAATCACTACATCATGAATATAAGACCTCGAGGTTGGACCTTTCTAAATTTAATTATTTTTTTTTACATTTTTTCAATTAAATATAATATACATGAGTTTTGAGAATCGCTGATTATTATACAAATTTGCTGCCTAAATTTAAAAATTCCTAGATAATGGATCAGAATTGAGATGTGGGAAAATCCTGTCAAATTCTAGGTAAAGACGTTTTATTTTGAAGTGCATGAAATAGTTTACAAAATAATCATAGATAATGACTGATAAAACTTAGAGTTTAAAAATTTCTGATCGATTAATCAAGTGGTTTTTTTGCAACATCTATTGCATTTGCAAATTACCGATGGCATTGTTTGTCATGGTCTGCCAATAAAGGTCACTGCTTAAAAACTTTTATTAAATGAATAATGTATTATGCGCTCTTAAAGTGCAATTGCCTACAGAAATAAAATTTACTGATTATTGAAAATAGCACTTTCTTCTATGTACATAGCTTCTCTCAAATTTCGTAATATATACAATTCTACACAGTTCACTATTCATTATCAATATTATATAAAACAAAAATAACAACCCTTTAGAGATACACCCACAAAAGACTCATCAAATTCTCAACCTAAAATTTCCACTCCTAATTAAAAAACAAAGAAACCCCACCGACAACTTCCCCACCACACCGCACCGTCATTCCGCATCACCCTGTGCTAAAATCGCCGCTCCGGACGTGAGTATACGACGATATCTCCTCGTTAGAGCGCACCTAGCCGCGCTGCACGATAAGCGCTCGCAACCCTTCTGCGCGTCCTACACCTACATGCACGTCTTGTCACGCGCGATGCAGCACTTCCGCCGGATGCAGGCGTCGTCGTCGACGACGTGTGTCTCCTCTGATTTTCGGGCGTCACGAGGCTACGTGATGCCGCCGCCGCTGCTGTATTGTTCCAAGGCTTTTGTGTGTTGACGAGAAGCCCTGATTTTCCGGGGAGGACTGGTATAAGCGCACGTTTCGTAAATATAGCGAGAGCATTTGGATTTTTTAGGGGGGTCGGGGTGGAGTTTATGGCTTGAATGTAGGTTACTGATATAAATGGTCGTTTCTGTCGAAAATTTATTATTATTCTTTTATCGTGTATAGAATATGCAAAATTAGTATTTTAAGGTGTACCTTATTATTGTAATAAAAAGCATGCAACAGAATAAAGGCTATGACATGATTATGAAATAAATATACAATAAATATACAATATATATATATATATATTTTTAAAATAACATTTATATATATATATATATATATATATATATATATATATATATATATATATATATATATATATATATATATATATAAATGTTATTTTAAAAAGATCTGTATATATGAATATTTGAGGACAGTACTTTTAAGAGCTCTATCTTTTACCCGGGATTTTAACATGAAATGTATAGTACACAATAAATGATAAATTGACCAATCTACTAAAAATTTGGTTATAGATTAAGAAAAGAAATTTATTTGTTTCTCACATTTTTTATATTTTTTAGCGTATACTTAAATATATCGACAGCATATAAATGACCAGACTAATTTATTATTATAATAATTGAAATATTTATTATAGCAGAGGACGAATACTACAATGGTCTTTACCACACATTCTCGTTGTTACAATCTGGCTGCAAAAATAAATTACATCCTAAATAAAAGAAAACAATTATCATGATGAGTATACATTTTAGAAAAATATTCTTATTCTCCTAGGTGTCTAATGTATCCATAATTTTTTCTGAAATTCGTAACATCATAGATATCTCAGAATAACCTCATACTGAGTAGCAAAAAACCAATTTTGTGAAAAACTGATTTTTTCTACAAAAATACCACTGTAAAAAAGGTAATTCACTCAAAAAGCGCTCTCCGTACTAATAAAATACATTCTCGGGATAAAATTGGTTATGACTATACCTCAAAGTTTTACACAGATTGCATAGGAACCTCATAAATGCAATAACTTTTTAGCGTACCATATGCCTATAGATATTTGCAAGAATGAACATTTAGAATAATATCATGCATATATTATATATGTAAATAGCACGCAAGGATAGTGTAGTTCAGGTGATAACCAGTAGTCCGCAAATCGATTTTGTTACTCGTACACAAAATCATTTAAAAAATCACATTTGACCTTAAAGGACTTTAAGTATATTAAATAATTAATTATATAGCTATTCTGATAATGTCTACTATATGCCAAGTATAATTTGTATTAAACATAATAAGTCCTTTTTGATTAAATAGGAGGAGGAGTTGACAGAAAATTTTCTTGTCAATATAGATTCATATACTATTAGCTAGTCAACTGTTTCAGTGTTCAGGTCATAATTAAGGCATTTAATTCAGGTACCCTTTAATATATACTGAACGCATATATGTATCTAAATAAGATCAAATAATAATTATCAAATATCAATAAGAGCACTGAATTTTCACGCAATCCACGTAATACCAAAAAATATCATTAAAAACCTCATGTCACGTCGCACCGCGCCGCAAAACTAAAATTTAAAGACAAACAGGCCGAGAAACATTCGGGGCCTGAACGTTGCGCCACAACAAACAGCTACGTGTGTGGCACAGCGGCGCTGTTTACCTTGGCAGGGAAGAGTCAAGTCGTGCCGCAGCATTCCATAGATGCGAAAATCCGCGCACCCCGTATTTCTGTTTCATTTTTCTCCTTGCGCAATCCGCACACGTACACCTGACGATAAATGTGTATAGATACGAGCGGCTGAAGGATTGAAGAGAAAAATTGAACAGCGGAGGAGAGTAAATAATGAGAATCGCAAATAATTATTTTGAGGAATGTGTATAAGGTGGTTCTGGTGGTGAGTATTCAATTAAAGAGCAGGTAGGGGAAATGTGCTTGCAACCGGACACCTAAACCTACGCGCACATAAAACTTGTATTTATACGCAAAAGTGAGCTTAAAATTTCTTTTATATGTAGCTTTCACCAATATTTAATTATATGCAGAAGCTCAATTTAATGGACTAACTACAATAATCGCAATTAAATCTGAAAAATACACTGGAATTTTGATGATTTAAAAAATGTGTGCCAATACCGGACACTTATATTTGTTTAATTTTAAATGCTCTAGAAAGTCTTGTACCTATTTTAATTTTTATGCTTTTTTATGTAATTTATTATCTTATAATAATTATGATGGGTAATAACTTATTGAAAATTGTAAAATCAATGATGATACGACAATCATATATATTGTACATATATATAAATATCTTACAATTACAGACAACTACAAGAAAAATTACAACTACAGAAACGTCGCGCGACCACCATTTACACTACATTTTGATTCAATACTATGTGCAGTGACTGTATGTGCAGATATTGTGCAGGCATCAAATCGCGAGGCTACGGACCAAGAGTTACCCAACATCTAGGCGTACAATCCACAGCGGTAAAACTTGAGTACCCCTTTATTATCGCTTTTAAGTTATAAACATAACTTGGCAGGTCAAAAAATGAGACAGCATCCGCTAAATCCGAGGATAATGTACCATACCCTATCACGATTACCCCTCCTTAAGGCCAGGTTACTCCAAAAAACGTGATTTTTTTCAATAAATTTTATTCATAGTACAAAACATGTTGAGTAATCAATTTTTTTTACATATAAAAGCACATATATTAAATTACTTGAAAAAATTTTTTTTTGTTCAAAATGGCGGTTTTGAAAATGGCTGCTGAAACTCGTCTGATTAGTAAATGGATGACATCATTTCTTGGAAACGAATTATCTGAAATCAAAAAACAAAACGGTTTCATGTTCTGTATCGAATTGGCTATGGCGTCAAGCAGAATGAAACATTTTCAATGAAAAAAAAAAACAAAATGGCGGACTTTTGAAAAAATAAATTCGTTTCCTTGAAATGATGTCATCCATCTACTAATCAGACGAGTTTCAGCAGCCATTTTCAAAACCGCCATTTTGAACAAAAAAAAAATTTTTTTCAAGTAATTTAATATATGTGCTTTCATATGTAAAAAAAATTGATTACTCAACATGTTTTGTACTATGAATAAAATTTATTGAATAAAATCACGTTTTTTGGAGTAACCTGGCCTTAAATTTATGTACCCCTCCTTCTACGCCAATCCCAAAACTAACAACAACAAAAAAAGAATAAATAAACGAAATGAGAAGAAGAGCAGGCCTACGCCGGATCGGTCATCAGATCCACTGCAGATTCTTATCTACAAATGTTACACAAGTTATCGAGTGCGGATATAAGACGTGATGCACCTACACTGGATTTACCACCTAATCCAACGCGGCGAATCATTCACAAACATAAGTCACGAATTCTTCTCTGGTAAAATACAAGTCCGAACATAAAGATGTCCCCCATTCGGATGTGCGGTAGGGGACTATGGGGGAAGAAACATGCAAAAGAACGATAACGGAGTTAATGGTGGGTATATGGAACGTGCGTAGCTTAGCTGAGGACTGTCAATTAGAGGCGCTAACAAGGGAGACAGATAGGTATAAATTAGATATAGTAGCTCTACAGGAGATTAGGCGACGAGGAATTTAATCACGAAAAGTTAAATTACCCGCTAATTAAAACTAGTAATATGGAGTAACTTTCAAGTAAACTAGATGTATCGGATAACAATAGGTTGTGTGACCCGGAGGAAGTGAATGACATCGAAAGTACCTTGGAACATATGAAGACTTCTATAAGATAAGCTACTAGGTCGGTGTTAAAATCAAGGGAAAAAGAACAAACCAAAACCGTGGTTTGACGATGAATGCGAGGAGTGGGATAAAGAAAGACAAAAAGTAAGAATGCTTAGCCTTGACAACGTGAATTTGATCACCTCTGCGCATTACCGTAATATAAGAGAATAATGCAAACGAATTTTTCAGAATAAAAAACGAAAGTTGGAAAATAATAAAGTCTCAGCAATACAAGAAAACAGTAATAGTAATAATATTCGGGAAATGTATATAGGTATAAACTTAATAAGGAAAGGATTTCAAAGCAAAACTTATTTCCTAAGGGACGAACATGAGAACCTTATAACGGATACAGATGTATAACTAAATAGGTGGAAAAATTATTTCGACGAGCTTCTAAACGTAAACGAACAACAAACCGCTTTAGACACGAGGTCTGCAAGGCAATCAATAAGTTAAATAATAGAGCCCCATGGATAGAAAATTTACGAGCCGAACTATTTACAGGAGGAGGGGGAGGGACCACTTAAGAAAATAATTCATAATTTTATTCACACCATATGGAGGAAAGAAACAATCCCCAAATAATGGAGAGACCTAATCATAGTGTCAATACACAAAAAAAGAGGTAAACAAACTGTAATAACTATAGAGGCATTTCTTTTATCGGTACATGGTACAAAATTTTCTCTAATGTAAAAACTATCTATCTTTTCCGACCCGAAATTTTTTATAAGCTATTTCCCTTTTTCTGTTATGTACGGAAACGTCATACTTTTTGTAAACGGTTATATCTCTAAAATGTATAATAGAAATGTATTGAAAATTGTGATGATCAGTAACTTACAGACACAATATTCAGTACATTTTTTGAGCCATTTTTTTTGCCTTTGCCGAGATAATAATCATATTGTAAAAATAATCGATTTTCTATGTTGAACGATAACTTGAGTAAAGCGGCATTATTCACTTTGAAAATTGCCAAAAAGGTAGCTCTTAACTTTCTCTTGATTAAGTTATTTGCCCAGATCATAAGGACTTTTATTTTTAAGATATTTAAGGTTAGGTTTTTTTAAAACTTTTTTTTGATCGCTTATATCTCGTGAAAGAAGCGGTCATTTTTGTCACTTTTTTCATTTCTTAATGAGGATTCGGAATCAATAATAAATTTTAAGATTCATCGAGTCATTTTTGTTTTTCAATGTTTCTTCTATTATACGGTATTCTGAAATCAATGAGGTGAATTAATTTGGTATGTAGGAATAATATGATCCCTTCCGTGTAAATAAATTTGAAAGAGAATAAAATTATTTATCTTCCATGACACGAAATTTTTTCCTTAGCTATTTTCCTTCTTTTATTATACACGAAAACTTCATTTTCTTTTAAATGGAAATATTTTGGAAACATATGATGGAAATTCTTTATAAATCAATTAAGACGGAAAGGTTTTCCAATATCTCTTGACAGTCTTGGCTAAGCTCTTTGACCAGAATATGAAATCGTATATTTTTTAAGATATTTGAGGTTGTATTTTTTTTATTATTTTTTTATTTAACGGCCGTAGGCGAAACAAAGGAGAGATAACTAAGTTGAATTATAAGAACAAAGAATTTCAAATTATTTAATATATAATCCTTATTTTTTTTTATAAATACGAACATTATATCAAAAGACAATGGAAAATTTTATTTTTTTTAATTCTTATGATGGTTGTTAGATCTATTTGTTCTATTATAATACAAACAAGTATATTTGTGTTCTGCCACAAGGTTTTGAGCATTAAAATGATCGTATTGGAGTTTTTGCGGTTTTATTGTGTTGAAAATACATATAATTAGAATATGAGTGTGGGAATTTGAAATACAAAATTATTGACCAAAGTTATGCTCATAATTACTGAAAAAAATAGATAATATATGATGAATAATTTATCCTCGCCGAGAAATAAAATATATAACCAATTTATTTGTAATTTTAAGGTGGTTATAGGTTAAATAAATATAGTATTGACAATGGTAATATCTTGTGTCACATAGGAGCAAAATTTGGAGGTTTTTTATTACGATTTTAATCACGTGTAGTTCTCGCAAGTAATAAAAATCTTTTCCAAAAATCAAGTACCGGTCAACAACTCACGAATCTCAAGCCTCGCTCTCACTTATACTAAATTTCGTCTGAATTTCATTAAAAGCCAATTAACTTGCTCTCACGGCTTCCAAATTCCTCACAATCTTCTCTCTCGTCTCTTCAAGTATCACACTCCGGCAATCTACTCTGCCGCTTGATGATTCCTTCAGCAGAGAGCTCCTGTCTCCTCGCGACTCGAGGCCTACGCGAGACTGCGCCCGTGTCTAACGTCGTTTATCAATTCGCAACGAGGCCCCAGCGCGTAAGTAGATTCACTCGGGGGGCACGACGACAAATCGCACGCGGGAGCTGATTTTCTCTCGCTGCTAGTGCCACGAGCGCGAATGCCATTAGGGCGTTGTTACACGCGCCAACAACAACGAGCCGGCGGGCTGCAAAGGAGCCCGGCGACAGACGCATTTGCATACTTGGGTATTCATGCGAGTTAGGAAGAGAGAGAGAGAGTGGGGGGGGGGGGGGGTTGAGACTGTGCGTTGGACGCGAGGATGAAGGTGATTGTAGGGGAGGTGAGAGAGCACGTGATACTACAGTATTGAAGGTTTTGAATGTTTCGAAGAGCGTAGCGTTTGCGGGTTGCGATTTATTAGGGTGCGTCGAGTCAGAAATGTAATATAGACTCTTGATAACTCTGTTATGTAGATTCTTTGAGCAGCGTAATATGACTTGCAAGATGACTTCTATAACTGTTATATTCTTTGCGATTTAAGTAATGGTTGGGCATAAGCCTATCATTCGCAATTTTTTATATACAAATTCCCACATTTGTATCATAACTACATGTATTTTGAACATAATAAAACATGGAAAACACCAATTCGATCATGTTGGTTCTCTAAACCTCGCGGTAGCTCAATAAAAATACAGACTTTTATTATAACCGATCAAAGGGATCTAACGACCTTTAGAAAATATTTTGATTACATTAAACGTTCTGTCTACTCTTGTCTGTATCATCAACAGAGTTACGTTGTTGTGTATCTGTTACCATGCATAGCGATGCGCGAATGTTTGAATCTTTGATAGTCGAATCTCACGATCATAACAATATTATAATAAAATATTTAATTTTACCGAAAATAAAATAAAAACAGTAGTATATGATGAGTGATTCATGTTTACTTTAAAATGTATTAATAGTTAATTGAAAATGAGAAGGTGTATCTGTCCCCTTGTAGAAAAAGATAAATTTCGTTATTGTGGAGCAGTATTCTTTGTACTTTTAATGTATGTATTCTTAGACAGTAGAATATACATATTCAACCTAAGAATCTATATTATATAGAAGATATAAAATTGTAGTTGCCAAGAAAATAAAAGAGAAAATTACGAATCAGAATAATATTTTTTAAACTTCTACTTGAATTTCCACTGAGAATAAACCATCCTTGCTTTCTCTTCACTAGAAAACTACACTTTTAAGACTCCTCCGATCTAAATTAACTTTTTAATAGCAGAGAAAAGTCGCATTCTACGCAGCCAATATCCCTGTAAAAAGACCAGATTATACGCTGCTCTTCTGCTCAACGGCCGCGATTATTTACGAGACCCGCTTATATACAAAAAGAATCTCCCGTAGCCAGCTTCTTCGCTGTTACTGCTGCTCCATCCTCACTAATCCGATCACGGTAGGACGAGATGTGACCATTCGGCTGTGACGCTGCGATAATGGATATTGCCATTCAAAGGATCTCTCGCGTTATGCACTGTAGGTGTGTATATAGGTATGTGCATAAGAAGGCTGGTGTCTTAGCGAGAAAGGCTGCGTCGTCGATCGAATGCAAGTAGAGGAACTTGCAAATTAAGAAATTAAAAATTGCCGCGTGTCTTTGCGCTGGGAGCGCGTCGAAGCGTAGATAATGTGATTTTTAAGTGTGGAAGTTCGAACGACCGTAGAATAGGGTTGTCGTTTTATATGAAGTGTATAGTAGTAAACTCATATATCTTTTTTGTAATTGCTTCCTTAAGGAGGAAGCTTTCTGACAGTAAAAAAAAATTAAGAAATCAAAATACACTATTTTTATAAAATGTCTATTCAGATGTATGTGTAGGGTATTTGTGTGGGTGGGTGTGTGAATGCACGCGAATCAGCATTACTCTACATATACACGGTAATACTTAATGTTTCAGGGCACATTTATTTTTGTTGTTTTAAAGGATGGGGGACAAAAATATTTTTTTACTTTCGAAGGTTTTTTATATTTATAGAAATTTTTCGCTTGTTGGTTTTTAAGTTGGTTGTTTAGTTTTTAAGGTTTTGCTTTTTCAAGGAGTCATTTATTAACTTAAAAACATACTATATGACTTGGGAAGTTCGAATAAGTTACTCTAAAAAGTGTCCACTGTATGGATGTGTGTGTGTGCGTGTGTCTGTGTGTGTGTCTGCGTGTATGTGTGTGTGTGTGTGTGTTGTGTGTGTGTGTGAGTGTATGTGTGTTGTGTGAGTGTGTGTGTGTGTGTTGTGTGTGTGTGTGTGTGTGTATGTGTGTGTGTCGCTTATCCGCGTTCTAATATTCTGTGGTAAAACCTAATCAACTTTGCAGGCATATTTGTTATCCATGACTAGGAGTGGATTTAAAATTTCAGCGAAAATGGTCGACTTATATTGATTTTATAGCCATTTTTCAAAATTTGAAAATTTTAAACTTTAGGTTTTTAGAAAATTCTTGGATGTAGAAATGTTTTTTGGGAAGCGAATTTTTTTTTACATAAAGTTCTTATGGAAACCTTCATTTTGACATCGGAAAAAATTCGAAATATACCATTTTTCATTTATTATACCGTGTGTTTATTAATATTTTGTTACCCTCTATAATTCGAAAATTAAATGATGATATGAAATTAAATTTTTTACTGAATATTAGTTTTTACATCTTAAAAGATTTTTTATATTTTCCTTTGAATGTTACAGTGATAATTTATCAAGTATAGAGATATACATTCCAGAAACATCGTCAAATACTAAAGTATTCATAATATATAATAAACCCCTATATAATAGAAAAAGTCAGATATAATGTTTAATATTATTGATGAAAGTTACTATATAACTAATATTTCGGAAACACAAAACTTTTAAAAAGCATTTTAACAACAATAATTTGGAAAGCAAAGAGACTCAAAATAAAGTTGTCAAACATTTAATAAACATTTAATGACGAAAACGTCATTTTTTGTATAAATAGATATATCTAGGAAATATATAACGGAAAATTTTTGAAAAAATTTGAGATGATTAGGAGTATGGAGAAGACTGTTTAGTAAAGTTTTTGAGATTTGACCTTTTTCTTTTGTAGAAGAAAAAAATAATTTTGTATAAAAACATCGTTTTTCTTTCTCACGCGATAACTGAAGTAAGTCGGCCGCATTTTATCTGAAATTTTACAATGAGGTAGCTTTATACAATATCATGACCAGTATGATATTTCAGATCATGAGACCTTTTATTTTCTGAGGTATAGAGGTTATGTATTTCAAAAATTTTGTTTTGATCGTTTATATCTCGAGAACGGCATGATCATTTTTTACAAAACAGGGCTTATTCTATTTTTGTTTTTAAATGAAGATTCAAAATTACAAAAATTGGTTTATGTTTTATAGCGATTTTTCAATTTTTTAGTTTTAGATGTTCGGGTTTTTTGGTGTGACAGAAATATTATGATTAATTTAGTGTAAATGTATTAAAAAGAGCATAAAATTTTCTATCTTTAACAGTCGCAAATTTTGGATAACCTATTTCCCTTCTTTTATTATACACGAAAACGTAATTTTTAGTTGAAAGGGTTATATCTCGAAAAGACATAGCAACTTAAAATTAATTTATAAGAACAAGGAATTTCATATTGAAAAAATTAATTTAGTTTGAGGAAGCTAAAAATCAATAAATTGGCAGTGGTTTTATGTAATGCATAAGTTATCCCTCCTTATATTTTTGTTATACGCAAATGTTATAAATCTGTTTTTTATTTGCAGTTTACTTATGAGTAATATTTTTTTAAAATAACAATTTTTTTGTGATCCTGTGCGTAAAGTAAGTGCGTAAAGTACACTCGAAGTAGAAAATTTCTGTTCGAATGCGTTTGTGTATTTTTGAAATACTGCACTTTCTCTCATTGGATGGAACGCACGTTTTCGCTAAGCTCATTGGAGGATTTAAAATGAATTCGACCAAAAATTTGCCACGTCGAGTGTACTTTCCGAAATAATTTTTAGTTCATAAACGTGATTTTGCACCCGAGTAAAAATAATGTTATTTTACGTACTGCTATGGATGCGTAAAATATTTTACACACTGGTTTACGGTATGTAAAATTACAAAGTAACTTTTTCAATATTTTGATTTTTTCGCGTTATTGTTTCCATCGCTTGACGGCCAGTCGAGTCTCTCCGCAGTGTCACTGAAGGTAGCAGCTGATTTGGATAAAATTGAAAATTCTGAAAGAATTGAAAAACTTGGAAATTATTTAACACAATTGTGAAAAAATTGTAAAAATATAGGAAAGTTAATTATTTTAATGATTTTATAAGATTATTTTTTTACTGGAGGCGGGTGCTCCGCCCAACCCCACCCCCTACCCCAAATCCCCCCGCTGGGAGCTTCACCCTATAACTCCTTCATCCTCTAGTTTCTCTATAGCAAAGTCCAGTTTATATTTATTTCAAATAAATTTTAAAAATTATAACATTTTTCATTAGCTATGATCACTGCCAGAATTTGTTTTTAAACACATTTATAATACATGTTAGAGCGGTTACAGTAACAAAAGTTATAAGTAACGTAACGCTCCTCTGTAAATAGAAATCATCCTTCAGCACGTGCACTATTTTCGCATGACTGTATCTCCTAATCCTCTTACCCAACAACAGCTAAATAATGCAAAAGAATCACATCACACTCGGCAACACCTCCGGCTTATGCATATACGAGAACTTGTCGCAAATCCCGTATTTTTTCTTCTCCGTTCTCCTGCATACGAGTACTTGATGTTTATTCGCATTCTAATAAGCGATTCGACGCACCAGTAAATTATTAACGATCGCACGAATCGACGCGTACGAAGATACATACACAGAGCGCAAAGGGGCGAAGGTGTTACAAACAAAGTTCGCAGTCGAATCCTTCGTGGGAATGCGCACGGCTTGAGCCTCCTACCGGTCCGAGAGTATATACAGCACAGTCGTCGCGGATCTTCTCTCCTAAGCTGCTGAGAGCCTTGAGCACTCGGCTCCTCTAGTAGTCGCAGCATCAGAGGTAGCTTCTTACTATCTCTGTCTGTTTAGGGGATGACGCGGAGGTGAGAAGAGTCGGTGATGGGGTCGTTTTCAAGGCTCACATTTTTTTCGGGGACACTTTCGTCTTCTCGAGGAGGTAGTGTGAGAAGTTTCGAAGATTTATAGCGATAGGGAAAGGGAGCATAAAGTGCAGCGGAGTTAGATGGATGAATTTTGTTCTGATTAATATAAGAATGTATAAAATTAGTTACAATATTAGCAAATTACAAACTATCATTCCGAATATTGAAACAGAAGATTTTGAAATAAGATATGCTATATTAAAAAATAACTTAAGGAAATAATTGAAAAACTAGAAGCTACTGTAGCAACTACACTAACAGTAATAAATTTACTAATATACAAAATACAATACGTGGAAAAAGATTAATTAAGAGCACGCGAATAACATTATTTTTATTTAATTAAGAAAAATAGTTAATACAACAGAAATACTATATAAAATACCAATATTGAGTACAGATACATAATAATTAATTATTAAAATTAAAATAATTAAATAATCAAAAGTAGAAATAAAATGAACTGTAAATAAAGCCTATAAATATATAAAAAAATATTTCTCAACTGATAAATATTATCTATAAAGCCACTGTCGATTGATGAGTGATTTTCTTTATTTTTTTTTCCGCTGTTGATTTTTGCATTGAAAAAGAGAGCTACATCGTGATTTGCATAGCAGCATATCCATGGGCATCAGAGCTTTTAGAAAAGAGATACGATATTTTCGCATGACTGTAGCTAAGAAATATATTAAAAATTCTAAGTAATGCATTCCTATAATACCAGTTTCTTTAAGTTGTGGATACTACCTGTCTTTTCTAACTTTCAAATAAAGGTAAAAAAATTATACAAAAAAGACATCTATTTACTTTATCTCTATATATTCGATAAGATAATGACAATAAATTTTTTAATGAAAGCAATTATGAAATAGAAAAAAAGTTAAAGATATTATAAGAACTTTTTCTTTACTTCCTCTTAGAGGAAGCTTTGTAAAGGTAAAATAAGTTTTGCTAAAAACATGTTAGAAATATGTTTTGGGATAGTGGGAATCAAAATGCACTATTTTAAGAAAATATCTGTATGGATGTGTATGTGTGTGTGTGTCTGTGCGTGGCAATGTGCGTGTGCGTGTGTGTGTGCGAGTGCGTGTGCGTGTTCGTGTGCGTATGCGTGTGCATGTGGGTGTGCATGTGCGTGTGCGAGTGCGTGTGTGTATGCGTGTGCGTTTGCGTGTGCCTGTGCGTGTACGTGTTTGTGTGTTTATGTGTGTGCGTATGTGCGTGCGTGCACGTGTTTGCGTGTGTGTGTATGTATGCATGGATGTGCATTAACTTTACTCTGAATATACACGGTGAAACTTAATGTTTCAGAGCATATTTTTTTTGTTTCTTTACGTCAACAGCTTAAAAATTCTTATTTGTGTTTTTTGATGCATTTTCGATTTTTTTAGTGTGTTTCGATTTTTGAGTTTTAGTTTTTTGGGTTTAATTATGCCATAAGAAACATATCATCGATTGAGTGATAATGTATTTGAAAGAGCATAAAATTAGATCATCTGAAAAAATTATAGTTTTCGTCTAAAATTCTGAAAATTACTAATTTTTGTAGGAGATTCCTCACAAGATCTAGGTGATTTTGAGAGATCTAAAGTGTGCTAGTCATCGTAAAGGGCGTCGATATAATCTCTTGTATACCTTAAGGTGGTTCTACACTCAAAAACAGTCAAAAATTAGATTTTTTTATTTATATCATAGTTTACAATCAAATGAATATTTTAAGATTTCATATATATTATAACTCTAAAACTAAAACTAAATAAAGTTATAATAATTTTGATAAAGTAATTAACGTTATGTAGCATGCAAAATAAAAACTTTAAATGCATTTTTCTCGACATATGCGCCTGATATTTAATTTTTCGAGAAGATAGTTCGGTAATACTTATTACATTCACATTTTAAAACATTTATATGTTTTATTTTTTTCATAAAATTCATATTTGAAAAATAAGAGCCTCAATCAGTTAAAAAAAGGTTTAAAATAATTACATTTTTACGTTATTTTGAAATGTTTTTTATTATGCCTGATACTAAAATAAAATTTTTTCTTTTGAAAATGTATTCTATACAATGTTTTTACTTTTGTGTGAAAAATATACAAAAGTGTGGTAGATAATCCTTCGAAAAAATTGTATGCCCACGGAATACGATGAAATACGTCTATTTCGTCCTTTTTTCACAATTTGAAATGGTTATCTGTTAATAAAACCGAATTATATTGATCAATTTAAGTTCAAAATGCACAAATAATTTTCTGATATGCTTATATTTAACATACTTGAAATTTGGAGCGTTGTTTCGGAAGCTGGTAGAATTGGACTTTTTGGGTATAGAACCACCTTAAGATAAAGTTGAATCATACGCTACAAAAATATTTAACGCCTATCTTGAGAAATTCAAGCTCAAAATATTAAGAAATTTTCTATTTATATAAGTATTAGAGTAAAACAGGAACGATATATATTATAACATTGCACGACTCTATCAAATATTAAATCTAAAACTATTAAATTATTCAGAGTTATTCAATTACACGTAACAAGAATCAAACGCACTTTCCGGCACAACCTTCGTAATTGCTCGTCAATTGTTTCTCGATATGAGTTCGAATAAATATATAATAAGCGCCCAACTCTCTCACGGCGCAACAATTTCACGCGCGATCGACCACCGGCAAAAGCGCTGCGCCACGCCACACAAATTAATTTCAAAAACCGGCTGGCCCGTCAAATTATTCCAATATTTCGGCATATGACTGTCAATATATCGAGCAATAAATTTTCCATTAAGCGCGACGCCGCGCCGCGACTCCTCGATCATTAATCAACGTGTATACGCTAAATCAAAATACACAAGGCGCGACGATTTCGCTTTTTGCCGTGCCTGCGTTAATTTTGCCCTGCCGCCCCCTCGACGTTTCGGAAAAGCCAGCGAAGCGCGACTGGATGCCAGCGGTCGCGCGGTTTTATTTTACGAAGGGCTGCGGTGCCCAGCCCGTCAATTGATGCTGGAGTGCGGGTGCCGGAGCCCAGGCCAATCAAATATCTGATGTGCTCAGCCATGTGAATTATATTGAATGGTATTCGCGTGTATAGTTCGCAGCGAACTGAAAGAGTCGAAAAGGGACGAGGAAAATGGTTCTGTGAAAGATATTACGAGTGTTATTTGAATGGAAATTATTTAAAGTTGGTGCATTTTAGGTTACTGTTAATACTTAAAATGCAGTCGCTTTATTTTGCGTAATTCGTAATCAAATATTTTTAATATCTTGTGTTCCAAATAAAACTAAAGAATTTCGTAAAAGCAACAATAACATATTATTTATGAAAAAATGCTATTGTTGTGTAAAAGTGGAAAAGATAGAAGCTGATATTGTAAAAGAAATCACCTTCGTTAATTGAATGCAAATGATTTAAAGATATTGCTTCTGAAAATTACTGTTATTACTTACTATTAAGTCCTAAAACGAAAATATTTTTTTGGCAAATTTAATAGATGTCATCATAATTTTTACCATCTTCTATAACAAAAATCACTATTTATTTATCTAATATCTTTCGACTGACAATTTCTACTTCGCTACTCCATTGTTCAATAATGTATTGTTTGCTTCACAGCTTTTCTTAATACTGTCTAAGAGCGGATTACGAACTCTCCGTAAATTATTATACCCATCTGTAATAGAGTTACTTCCCAAACCAAATTAACACCCAAAATAAAAACATCAAAACTCTCGAAAAGATTAATGCACTACCTACAGTTAGCCGGGTGACCGAGGAGTCCGAAAATTCCGATCGACAAATACGGAGCGGATGGTGATCCTCTAGCGCGCGAGCGCGAACCAATTTCGTACCTCGTTGCCTCCGATAACCCGGGATCCGTGACTATATACTACTGCAGTGGTGGCGCGAAGGGTGATTATAAGGAAAGGGGCGTTGGTAGTCTTCCTCCTTCGCGCTGGAAAAACCAAGCTGTATTTTATAAGGAGATAGCACGCTGCGTGGCGTAACTATCGCGAAGATTGGCGAAACGGTTGATCGAAGTTTAACGAAGTTTTATATACGTTCATTTTTCTTATTTTTTATTGATGGTTTTTGATTGTGGAGCTTACTAAAGTATGAAGTTTAATGTCATGGGGTATTAAGCATCCAGTTATAGCTATGATCTACTTCTAATGTTGAAAGAATGCAGTAAAGAACTTTATTCGTACATGGATGATTTTTTAAAATATTGTGTCACACACATTATTCATAATGATATAAGAAAATAATTTAACTTCTTAAGTTTTTATACCTCTGCTTCTAGTCCTTCTTCTTTTCAAGATTTCAAAAAATAAAATATTTAAAGAATATTAATAATAATGTTTTATTAATTAATTAAAATACAATTTTGTAATTTTACATTTTCTTTTATTCGGAAATTCTGTTATCTAATCTCTATCAACTAGATTGCTCTATTTACTAATACCTTTTTTAATGCTGTATTATTGTGCTTTAAGAGTTGTATTTTCTGGAAAATAAAAAAGTATCCAGTTACTTTATTAATAAGAACCTTTACGTTTTAATAAAATAGAATATATATGGTATAGTATTTACAGAATTCATGAAAAATTGAAAAAAAAATTTTTCTAGCTGCACTTGTATTCTTACTATCTGTTCCTATCAGTGCCTTTTGTATTATATGAAAAATTCTTCAATACATTACTTGTGAAGCGATTATATGTATGTCGGTTTGTTTCCCACTCAGAAATTAATAATTGCTTTCTATCTATAAAAATACAATCCATGTCAAAATTTGAACTTCCAAAGCAACCATTTTGAATTCTTCTTTTACTATGAATACTTGATAATATATTAAATTTTACCGTTATAAAACCTCAAAATCTGAATTCAGCACTTCATATGAAATGACCATAATTATCAAACTCCTAATTCACTAACCACAAGATTCAAGATATAAATTGAAAAGTGATATCCCAAACCTGGAGAAATTTGGTCCATTAGTTCAGTTGGAAATTTTGTGGACAGTGGATTAAGAGTTTAATAATTATGCTGATTTTACATGACGTGCTGGATCAAGATTTTTTTTTTTTTTTTTTTTTAACGTCGCCATGTTTGTGCTTCCATGTGGTGCTAATCGACGACGGGGGTCTGCGGTGTGTTTGTAAACAAAGCACATGTAATTTTTACAGAGGTGCTTGTATCAATCGGCAGAGACTAGGATTCGAACCCGGGTCACCGGCGTGGGAATCCGACACTCTACCGACTGAGCCGCCGCAGGCCCCGGATCAAGATTTTGAAACTTTATAATGAAATTAAAGATATTAGAGTGCTTATAGTAAAAAAGGTTAGAATGATTGAATTGCCTTTAAAATAAAGAATTTTTATGGATTCATAAAATTATGTTTTGTTTTTGGGTTTAAATGTGGTACTAAACTTTTCAAGAATATTAATTCCTTGATGATTTTCTTCAAAAGCTTGGTATTATCCATTATGAAATATGTTTTAGATATCTGGAAACTACATTTGTTACTTTCTATTAAAAGCCTTAAGTAATATTCAGCATTGTTTATTATACATACATTACTAGATAGCGTGCTATATTATTACACACTTTGTGATATATGCTATAGATTATCTTATATTGAGATAACTACTAGTGAATCAATAAAAGAAACCGCTGCCAATTCATTGGCACTTAGCTTCCTCAAACCTTATAAATTGTTCTAATAAGAAATTAATTATTCTATGTAATTCTGTGGTAAAAAATCAAAACGTTTTTTTAAAAATTAAAAATTCTTCTCATTTATTTGACAATTCATTTTACATTTTTCTAAGACAAGAATTTATTAAATACATTTTTGAATCAAAAGATTTAAATAAAATCTTACTTTAAGTGATATCTCTATTTGTAGAACATTAATTATGTGGTGTAAAGAATCTGTAAAGAAATATTAAAGATTGTGAAGTCAATAAGTAATTATAATTACAAAAATAATATTTCACAATTAATAGCAATATAAAAACTTTGTATATTGTACACATATAGAAATATTAAATTTGTAAATATTTAATAAAATTTCATTATAATAAAAAGTATTTAGATTAATAAAATCAATTATTAATTTTCGATATATCTAACATAAGTAAAATTCAAAGAAAGATAATTAACGTATATGATTAAATATTTTTACACTAAATTGATATTAAAATCTAGCATAAACGAAAAACCAGATAAATAACTAAAACTCAAAAATCGAAAAATCGGAAAATAGCTAAAATAACAAACAAACAAAAGAATATTAACATTCGAAAAATAGTGTATTTTTATTTCACATATTTTGAAATTTGTTATAATATAAATTTGAGGAACAAGAAATTATAAAATTATATTAATAAGGTAAATAATGGTTGATTACAGAATAACGTAAGATAGAAAAATCGTTATAAAACAAAATCAAGTCAATGAATCATGAAATATCATTCTAATTTTGAATCTTCATTTAAAAATGAAAAGAATGAACCCTGTTTGGTAAGAAATGACCGCGCTATTCTAGAGATTTAATCAATAAAAAAATTAACAAAAATCACATCACGTTAAATATCTCATAAAATAAAAAATCTCATAATCTGTGCAAACATACCATTTTGGGAATTTTTAGATAAAATGATACTGATTTACTGCAGTTATGGTTAGAGAAAGAAAATCTATTTTTTTTTGCAAAATAATTTCTTTCTCTACAAAAGAAAAAGATCAAGACTCAAAAATTGTACTGTTGGCCATGTTGGACATTTTAATGATGTGGCTGGGATGCCCCGTAGTAGTGGACATTACGCCTCTAATTGTGGGTCATAATGGCCACTTCGCTGCTTTTTGCAAAATCATTTATTTTATTAATTTTATAAATTTGTTATACACGCTACAGCGGGCGCAAAAGTAACCATCTCAAAAGATGTGAGAATGGTTTCAATAATCAATTTTCAAGTTATTTATGAACTTACTTGAAAAACTTTAATATACAATAATAATTATCTCTATATACGCATGTATATCTCTATGTGTTACCACCAGAAATAATGTTAATTATTGTAAAACAATATTGGCGAATATAATGATGTTAAATTGATAATAAATACATATTTAATGTTAAACTGCTGAAAAGCAATAACTATAGCATTATGAAAGAAAGAGAACCGAATGAAATCGGCTATGCGTAAAGGTTGAGCATATGTTTGTTTTTGTCTCAAGTGCATTTTTCCGAAAGAAGGTCGTAAAAAATGGGCCAGCATTGATGCTCTCGACAATAACAAGGCAGTGCAGCTTTGACTTTCGATAGGTTCAGACGTGTAACTAGCAAAAGCATCAGCTTTAGCGTAAATGCGTTACAGGAATATATCGGCTAGGCATTTTGATAAATATAATTTTGAAACCTTAAACTGTGATCGAATTATTAATATCTCCTCTGGTGAATCCTACTTTGTGCCGGAATACTATGTGTGTACATGTATGTGTGTGTATGTTTGTGTGTGTGTATAAATTCAATGCATGTGTAGATACACATATTTTCATTTCTTAATAGAACAATACGGCAGTTACATCATGCCGAAAAAAGGCCACATTTGGTTCGCTCGATAGACACAAAAAATCGTGAAAATCAATACATGTGTCACAAAAAATACGATGTGCAACATAGGCAAGAGCTTTTTTCCACCCTTGTGTGTTTGCAGTACTCAACTCCTATAAGACCCGAAAAAGTATAAGACTCAACATTTCTTCAAGTCCAAAAAATTTTAAGGCCCAAAATTTCTAAAAGCTTAAAAATGAGACCCAAAAAATTATAAGGCCCAAAAATTCCTAAACGTCAAAAAAGTCGTGAGACCCAAAAATGTATAAACCCAACATTTCATAAAGCCCAAAAAATTATAAGGCTCAAAATTCCTTAAAGCATACAAATCTTGAGGCCAAAAAATTATGAGGCTCAACATTATATAAGACCCAAAAATTATATGATCTAAAATGGTATAAGACTTGATCTTGATACCCAAATAATTGTAAGACCCAAAATTTCTTCAAACCCAAAATATCTTACAGCCCAAAAAAATAATGTGACCCAGAAAATCTTGATGCCCAAAAAAGTATAAGACTCAACATTTCATAAAGTGTAAATAATCATACAGCTAACAATTCCTTAAGACTCAAAAATTATAAGATCTAAAATGTTATGAGACTTAGAAAATTCTGATACCCAAAAAATTGTAAGACCTAAAATTTTTTAAGACCCAAAAAATTGTAAGACCTAAAATTTTTTAAGACCCAAAATATTTTAAGACTTAAAATTTCTTAAGATCCAAAATTTGTTAAGGCCAAAAATTTCTTAAAGCCCAAAATTTCTTACGACCCAAAATTATTAATGCCCAAAATTTCTTAAGGCCCAAAATGTACCAGTTGGGCCTTACCGCTTTCATTTTGTGTGAAGTAGAAGTTCAATTTTAAACGGCAGACCGGAGACGGCAGAAATTCAACGTTTTTAATATAATAAAAATATATAAAGGAGATTGATCACTGATTAAATATAAGGCGTTGGTTGCAATAACAACTTAACCTGGGTTAAGTTATTTTTAATGTAATATACATATTCGTATTCTACGACCCTTTATTTATAAATATAGTGCATCAAACAAGTTTTTTAGAACGTGTACAGTAGAATATATCTAGATCTCTCGCGCCGCCGCGGGAGTATCTATCTGTCGTATCTATCTATACGCCGGAGACCGTAGCTGCTGCCTCTTCTGCTTTGCTATATACCGTCCGAAATTCGCGCACGCGAACCACGCACGATTTTTACCTCTACTTGTACGATTCAAGTTGAAAGTTTCAATCTTACAATTTCTAACGGAGTATAACGGAGAATGGTTTGAAAATATTATTTAAAGTATCGAAAATGACAGTTCCGAGTGGTGAAATAACAGATCAAAAGGATATATAAGTTTAAGCTAAAAATTCAATAAAAATATACTTATAAATTAAAAAAAATATATAATAAATGTTCTGAGATTTATTTGATGAAAATCAAGTTACTTTAGAAATAAATATTATTCCAATAAATTTTCACGAATCTTTACACAAAAATTACAAAAAATATCATTTCATTGGTAAAAAATTTAATTCTCAGAATCTTCTGCAGATCCGCACATCACGTCACACAGCCTATTTTTCATCCTCGAATCAGGTGAAAAGTCGGCATGCACGTTCATAAAGCAAGAAGAGAGAGAGGGATAGATAGAGAGAGAGAGAGTGTGTGAGAGAGAGAGAGAGCAAAAAATAAATCTGGCAGCCTCAACACGCCGTGGATAAGAGGAAATATGAAGAGAGACCTGTCTCTCTTTCTCATTCTCTCTCTTTCTCTCTCTCTCTCTCTCTCTCTCTCCCTCTCTCTCACACTCTATCTCTCTCTCTCTCTCTCGACTCGATTCGATCTGTCTGCAGCGTGCTGCACGTAACGCCGCGTCAGAGCTGGCTGAATGGCGAGAATGCAAAATCAAATGATCCAAATCGGATTGGCCGCGCGCGCGCGCGAAGCGCTGTAGACGAAAGGAGAGACGTTGCACGAGGAAAAGTCGGCGGCGAAAAATGAAACGAACCCGAGCGAGTTTCGAACGGTAAATACGGTGGATTCTCCTGCAGGCAAATTAGGATCGGCTGCTGGGATTGGCTGCGTTTTTCGTTTTGCTTCTGTTGGTTGAATTTCACGATGCGCTGCGATATTAATCGGTTTAGTTGGGGCGAGAATGAGAGAGATCGCGGGTCGAGTGCAGAATAGACTTTGAGGTGTTTGTATTGTTATAATTAAAAGTTATAGATTGTTTCGTGAATAATTTATGGTTCTGTTTATCTCTTTATATTATAAATATATATCGCTGACGCTGCTGTCGTTGTCTTAAGAATCCTAGAAACATATTTCACACTTCCGCCTCCCCTTATCCCTTCTCAGCTCCTTTTCAGCTCTTCCCCATTCCCTCCTCCCAATTTTACGTTATTTATACGTTATTTCGTTATAATCCAATAACCCAATTGCTTCCGCATCCGACTTTTCAAGAATCCAGGAGTCCCAAATTACCCCTCCCACAGCCCCCCCCCCCCCCCTCGGCTCCTACCCATTTCGTCCGTTCATTTTATTTTGTTGTAACCCAAGAATGAAACGTGGGTTATTGAGTTATTGGGTGATTTAGTTATTGTATGATCGGGTTATCCGGTTCTTGGATCTATATATTTCCCATGTTTGTTCACTGTATATATCCTAATTCTCAACACCCTGCATACATATGAAGTATGAATGCGTGTATATCTGCAAGAATATGTGTATGTATGGACCTATGTATTTACGTTTGTATGTATGTATGTTTCATGTCCATAGTTCGAAAATGTATATAAAAATTTAGATCGCTATACCTATATATGGAAACACAAAGTATATATTCATGTGCATATTTGAGTATATTTACTTTCTAACGTGTGCAAAAATGCTAAAAATTCACTGGATATACCTATATTTAAAATTATTTTTACCTAACAGTTTAACATATGATTTTTTATTATTCCATTAATTCCAATATTTTATAGTTTTGTTGAATATATACGTAAATTATAATGTAAAATTCAGGGGTTTAACGCAAAGCGTGAGATATTCAAAGAATTAAAAAAAAATTCTTTTTAATAATTATAAATTCTATGGGTTAAAGAGTTTAATTAAAATAATTATTTTCTTTATTAAATACCAACAAATTTTACATTTGTTACAGATTTTATTCGAAAAAATTGTATAATTATGTTTATAAAATATTTAATTAATATTTTGCAATGTTTTCCATATTTTTTCAATTTTATTGCAATGTGCTATAGTTTATGTGGTTTAAAAAGTGAAAAGAATGTTACAGCATATGAAGTTATGAATAATGCTTCATCATACATAAAAATCATAAACGAATAAAATTTCTATTTATCATACGAAATACACTCATAAATAGTTTATTAAATTACGAGTATCTGCCTATTTTCTTCTACCTCCATTACTTCTAAATTGAATGTATATTTTAAAACACACAAGTATATAGCGTCATTGTAAGTCGTACTTATACTTGACACACTAAGCAACATAATGTAGTAGGTATGGTTATCTGCAATAAAAACTGCACTAAGTTATAATAAGTGAACGAATCAACAAAAATAATAAAATCCAATGGATTTGTAAATAGTGTACATTGGATAAGGAGTATAAAATAAAAGCCCGAGAAAGAGTCCTATCCCCCGCAGGCTTTTCATGCTGTGGGGAACTGGAAGTTCTTTTAGCCGCCCAGAAAAGACTATTAGAACGGTAGAAAATTGTTTTTTGAGCAAATATTTTTGCTGTTTACCTATCGTCGCTTAAATTTGTACGTTGTTCCGCACAAATTAATTTTTAATAAAAGAGACGACATTTTCCTCAAAGGTATATTTGACATCTCAAAATAGAAATAAATATCATTAAAAGTAACTATAATTATGTAATAATTGAAATAAGATATGGAACCTATAAAATTGATATAAGCATAAATGATTTATCAAATATTAAGTATAAAAGGTGGGTAGGTACTCAGAAGCTTAGAAAAAAGAAAATTTTTTATTATTTATTTTGTAACGTATATGTGTGAAGAATACGTCAAAAAAAACTTCAGACACTCATTTAACCAAATAAAAAAGATATGAGCATTTTAATTCATGAGATCTCATATGATTTACGTGTATTTGAGAAGCTTTGATTCGTTTTATCTTGTAACTCAATGTTTTGATATTCAAAATGTTCCACGCGTCATAGTTTGTAACCAATCAATCTGAAACTTTACATACAAGTTCATATACATATTAGTTGAATATTAACTTAGCGGTTTTAAAATTGGATGTATCTTTATCTACTTACAGCATTATTAGTTAGAAAAGTTCAAATTTTTTTTAATTTGTTACTTAGATAGCTGATAGTAACCTGTGTAGAACTTGTAAATCTTTGCAAATCAAAAAATGCTTCTGTTGATGTTTAAATAATATGTATATGAACTTGAATGTAAAGTTTCAGATCGATTCGTTACAAACTGAGACGCGTAGAAAATTTTGAATATCAAAACATTGAGTTACGAGATAAAGCGAATCAAAGGTTATAAAATACATGTATATGGGACCTCATTAATTAAAATGCTCATATCTTTTTTATTTGGTTAAATGAGTGTCTGAATTTTTTTTGACGTATTCTGCACATATGTGCGATACAAAATGAATAAAATTTTTTTTTTATTTTTTTAAGCTTCTGAGTACCTTCCCACCTTAAATGAAAATTTGCTTCTGAATAACATTTTCACTATTGAATGCCTGATAAAATATTGATTTTTTCACTTAATTTGTCGAATTTAACCTGTATGTCTTTATTTAAAGTTTCCCTTGAATTCCCCGGATTATTTTTTTTTATTTTTATATTTTTACAAACTCTAAACAATAGAGTTAGTTTTGTACATTAGCCTGCAGTGTATTTGCCTGTTTACTGCGCATTCGTATGCATCCAACCACAGTTGCAATATTTATAATTAAATGACATTTAATTAATAATTAAAACTAAATTATATAGTTATTCATTTTGGAATTATGAATTAAAAAGGATTCAATTCATAATTCCAAAATTAATTATTAACTAAATTTATTTTTAGTTATTAATTTATTTTGAAATTATGAATTAAAAAGGATGCTATTCATAATTGAAAAATGAATTAATATCTAAAAATAATTTTAATTAATAATTTAAAGTGAATTAAAAATCAAAAAAGATTTAAAGTTAATACATTTAGATAGAATATGATTTAATTAATAAATAACTAATTGATTACATATTCAATTTTTTTTAATGTAAATTCAAAGTAATGAATGTACTTATAAAAAATCGAAAATATACAAATATACATACATACATATTACAAGGCAAAAGGCTATCGACACCGTTAAAAATGGTATTTACTTTTTCAAAAGTCCTAGGCTTACTACTCCTAAAATATCGACACCAAGGCATACGCTACGGCACCATGTAGTCAAGTAACGCATAAAGGAAGTCTATGCTATATTAGACTTGACTTTTTGAAGCTCCTACTATACAAATTTACCATTAGAATTGATAGGTGTGCACTTTATCAACACTGTTAGTAAAGTGGCCAATTTTTAACTACTTTGAACTTCTTTAATTAATATTCAGAGAGTACATTTTTATGCAAAATGCTCATTAGATATTAGAGTTAAAGGTTCAAATAACATGTATCAATAGTTTCCGAAGCCCCAAGACCCGATGTACATCTACTGGGAATCGAAAGTTCCTTAAGGTGGCCACATTACCTGCACCACCCGTCGTTCTTAAGTAAAAGATTATTAGGTCTTGAGTAAAATATTAAAATTATTAAAACTAAAATTTCACAACAAGGAATCATTACTACAGGGAATATTTCAATTGTAAAATAAAATCTTTATGTGGGGATTGGCAAGCTGAGTGAGCAGGGGGAACCCCCATAGTATATATATATACCCGCAGTGGCCTAAGCTGGTCAAGGTGACGATCTACTACTCGATAGTGTTACACACACCCAATTATATATACATGCGTATACCCTACCGCTGTAGCAGATCCCCGCGGCAAGCAATTAGAGACTGCGGATATTGTAACGCGTTAGCCATGAATCTTGTGCGGCTCGTCTCTCCACCTCCTGTTATCTAACTTAAATGAAGCGCGCGCTAATATCGTTAGTGTCGGCGACGACGTTGTAAACCATGCGCTGGTGTAGGCGAGGGTTGCAGCCTGGTAGTTCTTTTGAGTTTTCTCCTTCCATCTGCTACAGGACTATCTTTTCTCGTTTCTTTTGATTAGGTTGCTGACAGCTTTGCGGATGTGGAGTTTTGCACTGGGTACGAAACTAATGGATGAGTTGATATCGGTGCATTGGGAGGGGTTTGATTGGAGTTAGGATTGTTTTGATACAATTTTCGAGTTACTTAATGATTTATTTAATCATTCATTTGTATTTAGGAATTCATAATATTTGGATTAACAGCATCTGAGGTTTTACTGTAACTGCAATAGGGACTTATTGCAGCTACTTAGCGTGAAAAAATCAATTAGGTCCTTCATATAGAATATACCTAGAAAAGTAATCGATACATATTTTTTTCTTTTTTCAAATAAATGATTGTAACCAAAGATATAGCATAAATAGTTTATTAAAGCAGGTTCAAATGTCGTTTCACACCTCGATACCTCACTGTAGTACATCTATATAGTGTGGGGTTGTGACGTCAGGCGATATTTCAACATGCTACATCTTTGTTTATAATCATTTAATTGAAAAAATAAAAAATAAGTGTCGATTATATTTTTCGATATTCTACCTGACGGACTTAATGGATTTTTTTATACAAGTTCCCTATTTCATTATCACTCTACTCAGTAACAAGGCTATTTAAAACCATTATCACTGAGATCGGTGAAATTATTTAAACTTCCGCAATAAATTATTCGTCACTACAACGAAGCCCCACGACATCCTCTGTAAACCTAAAACATTTTTAATAATCTTCAGTATAAAGAAATAAAATCACAAAGTAATACAAAGACTCTAATGAAACATTTCGCCCCGACGACGCGTATATAAAATACTAGAAATCAGTGAGTCGGTGATCAAAGACGCTGAGATTAGTCGAAGACAAAGGTCGAGTATCTCTATAGTGAGCATGAGAAGAGCGAGAATATTCTCGTATATCAATGTTATGCAATCGCAAGAATTATGACTGTATGTCGAAAAATCAAACGCTCACGGTAAGAGAAATTTACACCAGGTGATTTAAAGAGAATTTCTAATTGAGTATTGCTTTCACGAGAAGTTTCATTCTGACGACTTTGAAAACTTAAAGTAAATTATGAAATAACAAATCCAAGCGGCTTTTAATCAAGTTTCGACTTCGCAGGTATTATTATTGTGTCAACTTCGAAAATTTTAACCAACGTGCGGATTTGCAATTAACAAATCCTGTGTAAAAAAATCAATGAATTATCGTCCTTTTCCAATCTTTTATTGATGGGTTATTGAATAAGAACTAAGGTTAATCGCGAACTATTATTGTAATTTCGATTTAAACAAATGTTTGAAGTTGCAAAGTTGTTGATTAAATTAAATTAATGAATTGGATTATCAAAGTTACAATCACACAACAATAAAAGCGTACGCACTAAAAATACATACTTTAGTAGTTCCTCGCCAAAATCAGTTAAAATCCATCGCATTTTATATCCCAGTATCTCCGCAATTTTGTCTTTATTGCCTCTCATCTACACGACCATCCGCGACGAGACTTTATATACAAGGAAAAGAAACAGCAATCGAAGATATTGTGTCTTATCAGTCATTAAAATAGACTGCTACCCATTCGCGTAATCTTTGTGGGGTAATAAGACTTGCTGATAATTTTGATATGTAAATACATCTCGAGACGGCACCACTTGAAGGACGATCATCCCTCGTCTCGCCAGTGATTAAAATATTCCGAATCGGTAGATTAGGCGTCGTTCTAGGGTTGTCCGCATTAGACTTTCCTTATCCGCGAGACCCGACCTCGCGTACGAACTATATATTTTCAACTGTTAATCTTATGCAAGGACCAGCGTGGGGATTTTCTTCGCGGCTTCGTTCTTTAGCACTGAGTCAACGAAATATGTCAATGAGATTTCTGATCTGCGGTTAAATTGCAAAATTGTTGCCAAAAGATTATCTATGTTTTTAATTTGCCTCCTGGAACAATATGTAAAGACTTTACTGCAATATGTTATTACAGAAAAAAAATATTTTTTTAATTTTATAAAATTTGAAAATATTATGTAATATACTTAATTCTGGATCTTCTGGCTGATTGGCAATAAGGCGTTGCATAGTAAAACTGAAACCTGTTTTAGACCAAAGATATTAGAGTTATTAGTCGATCGAATCACTGAATCATAAGAAAAGATTTTGATGAATGGCACATTAAATCTCATACAATAATTACATAAATGAGCTGACGATAGTTTTTATGTTGTTTGGTAAGATGAAGAACAGGAAATAGAAGACATTTTAATCCGGTACGTAGATTCTTATTTCACAGATTCAATTTTCGTTTTCTGGTTCAATTAGTAGAATTGAAAATACACGTGATAGTATGATACAACTTGAACAATCGCATTTAAAGACATAAGATAAATGTACACAAATATGGTAAAAAATGTTCTTACTACTGCAAATCATTTGTGGCTTAAAGACCTCAATAATATATTATTTTAATCATAAAAACTAAAGAAACGGAACGAATAAGTTGAATAATAAAATACCGCTGTCAATTCATTGACACTTAAAAAGGTCTGCTTTAGCAAAACTATAGGAAATTTTTACATAGACACTTGCTATGTCAAGAGGCTATATAACGTACACAAGTAATTTATCTTATCGATTTCAGAAAATCGTACAATAAAAAAAAAACGTTTAAAAAAACGAATTGCTGAATCTTTAAATTTCTTTCTAATTTCAAATCTTCATTTAAAAACGAAAAAAAATGAGCCGAGTTTGTTATAAATGACCAGAGATATATGCGATCAAATAACGTTATTTTTAATATTCTCTTACCATTAAATTAATTATATTATATCACATATATAAAAAAAACGCAATTGTTACACAAAATAAACAAAGAAAATCGTTTTGAGAAATCAAAATTGATTTAGCCGTTCTTGATATCTAACCATCTAAATACATATCCGTGCACGCATTTCCGAAAAGTATTGTATTTCGATTGGAAACCTTATTCACATCGCAACCTATACAAATAAATCACTCCACTAACCAACTTTGATTCACGACCCGATGGGCGAGAGCCCGTCAAGTCTAATGCATAATAAATTCGCGGCCCCGCGGCTGAAATTTTCGCGCCTCGTGCTTATGCCCGGTCGGAGTGCTAATACTCGAAAGGCGTAAAGGACTCGTGACGGCTGGCGCCACTGCAGCTCCGCGTGGAATCCCTTAAAGGATTTCGGAGGCCGGGTTAAGAGCGAAGCGCTGTACCGTGCAATGGATCGGATTAAATATTATTATGAGCGAGGAACGCGAGACGCGTCACTGCTACTGCTGCTGCATCTCGGGCGAAGAAACCTTCCAGACGAGGGTTTCACTCTTTTTGCGCTTTTATCCGCCTCGTAATCTGACTCTTTCTTTTAGACGCGCCATCTTGTCACTGGAATTATACTTTTCTTCTCGGCTGTACTCTTAGTGCGTTTGAGTTTGAATATGCAATGGATCTACTGATGAAGGTCTTCTTTATCAGCAAAAATTAACGTGACGTTTATATTTAAACTTTCTTGCTATCATGTTTGTTGCATACCTGAATGTGTGTCCTGATGAAAACTACGTGGTGACTTTTGTAAGGCATGAAAACTAAGAATGAATCACTTTCTAAAGTATAATACCTTTCAGGTACGGTAAGAATATGTATGTGCGTGTGTGTTTGTATGTGGATCAGCATGTCAAAAAGAATATTTTTCTTAAATTGTTGGATGTGGTTTCGTTTTTAAACGACGTTTTGATCTTTAGGTTTTAATTATTCTTGTTTTGGTATGTTAAAAATAAGGACACTGATTTGGTGTAAATTTATCTGAAAGAACTTGAAAGGAGGAGGCCCATCGATGGTCTGTGTCAGGCCATGGCACAAATTCGTCCCGCGTGCTCGTTCCTACAAAAAGATTTCCGTGTGCTCGGTTATTGACCAATGAGAGGTTCGTTAAATCCAATGTCAGAAATTCAAAATTCAAAATGGACGATCCAATACGGTGTCAAGAAAAAAATTCCGATTTTTTGGTAAAAATCGGTATTTGGAAATTTCTCGGTTTGCTACGAATATGATCTCAGAATTTCAAAATTGAAAATTGCCAATCCAATATGGCGGCGAAAAAGTTAAAAAAATATTATTTGCTAGTGATTGTATTGTTCGGTATTCGGAGGTATTCGAATCGGTGATTGCGAATCCGAAGTCTAAAATTCAAAATTCAAAATGACCGATCCAATATGGCGGCAAAAAAATTAAAAACTTACTGTTTTTTGAGGAAAATATGTCTACGGGTTCTCAGAGTAATTCACCTGCAGAATTTCAAAACTAAAAATGACCGATCCTATGTGGCAGCCAAAACCGATTTTCATAAAATAAACAGTAATTTTTTAATTTTTTGCCGCCATAATAGATCGGTTATTTTGAATTTTGAATTTTTTACATCGGATTCGCAATTAATGATCCGACAAAACCAGGATACCGACATTCACTAGAAAATGCACCGAAATAAATAATTATGTAAAAAGTATGAGAATCATATTCTCTTGAGATCCTTTCAATCCATGACACTTCTTTGGAAACTTGACTATTTCCTAACATTACTTATTTGAATCCACTCATCTAACTACGGTATCTTCAAAAACATTCCATCGCAATCGAACATTCGACTACCGCTCGGACCAGCTCAAAGATACAGCAAAAATTTAATAAAACCCAGCACACGAAAAGTATATCCTCGAACACACCGCGACGAAAAATACAACGAAAGAAAAAACGGGCGATTAATATAATGGGCCGAGCGCGAGCGTCGAAATTGCAAAACGCGTTATTCAAGAGAAGCGCAGCCTGGCGTGCACAAAGGCAAGCCGAAAGCGCACGGGACAGCGGGAGGCTACTCACGGTCGGCTGGCTCCGGTGGTTTTGCTGCTGCAGCAGCATCCTCGCGCCAATTATACAACGCTTGCGGTGCAACGCGGCGTCTTCGTGTTGTGCGTATACCCCGGGGTGATCTTTTATTTTCATGTAGCGACAAGATACATGCGAGACAGAAATGAAATCGTTCGTTTAAGTTGATGTTAGTCTGAAACGGTGGTTCTATCATCCTCCACGAGGTAGGCAAAATTCCAAATGAATTTGAAATTTCTAATTCCATAACATTGATGTTAGTCTGTCCAAAGTTGACTTGGATGCACTTTTTCTTTTGTAGTACGTTAGAATCAAGAAGTTACTCTAGCTCTTTAAAAAATGTAGTCTAATCTTCACGCTTTTTGCTTTAGAAAATCCGTTAAATAGTATATTGTGTACAAAGGGTGAAACGTAGGTTTTCTTTTTCTCCCACAGGACGGCAGTTATTTTGCCCACGTGTGCGAGACCAAGGCGATTGCAAAAAAACCTTTTCATCCATGGCGTATACCATACTTAGTGTCACACATGTTTTGATTTCGCGAGAAATACAAAATTATCGGTTTTTCGAGAAGCGGGCTAAAAGTTTTTTGCTCGACGATCGGAAAATAGCACATATAACAGTGAGGTCGCTATTATACACACATCATAACGAGTATCGAGCTCTTAGCTGTAGGAAAAACTATTTTTCCGGAAAATTCTCTGGAGCTTGCAACATATGTATAATTGTAGAATTAAACTTAAAAGAAAAGTTCAAAATTTATCAACATCTGCATGAAAATGACTTATTTAATAGAATTTTATTTTTTGTTTAAATAGTATTGTTATGTACACCATTCAAACATGAAATGTTCGAATACACGTGAAGTTACAGTATTATTAATAATTGACATGTCAACACTTAATATTGTTTTGTAAATAGTTGAGTCTGTAGTATATGTAAAGATTGTAATAAAGTCCTGTTCAGGCCGTACAGGCCTTCGCCTTGCACGAGTGAACGTCTTTAAAAGAGGGCTCCATCTCTCTCTCTCTCTCTCTCGCTCTCTCTCTCTCTCTACAATAATATGTACAAAATATAAAGAGTACATTTTAATAAAGAGTAAATATATCTGCGTGTGTGATGAGTGTATGTATCGGCTGAATTGTAATTGTTTTTAAATTGTGACGTGATGGATGTACGTGTATGCAAGAATGAGTAGACTTCAGAAATTGTTATGGAACTGTGATATAAACAAACTGTGATATTAGATAATGACAAATTTGTGCAACAATTTTTATATTTATACACTGACGAACTGTGATAGTGATCAAAGACTTAATGTAATGACAAAATAACAATTTTTATGTAATGTATTTTTGCCAAAATTGACAAATAAATCGTATATCTATCTATCTCTCTCTCTCTCTCTCTCTCTCTCTCTCTCTCTCTCTCTCTCTCTCTCTTCGCGAGCTCTATTGGTGCCTCGCGACGAGGTCTTCGTGGGAGGGAGAGCTGGATCGTCTCTCCCCTGTTCTACTGTCTTACCGGCCGAAAAGAAAAGCACTTGCTCGCGAATTACTCGCTCTCTTCCGGCTTGACCGCGGTGCTGGGCGCTCAGGCTGTGATTAGGGCGTTGCGGAGTCTACTTTTCATCCACGTGCTCTTTATCTCTTCGTTAAATCATAACCGACACATCTCATTGTTAAACTTATTTTTGGAGTTATTGATTGAGCAATACAAGCTCTTTACAGTTGCTAAATATACTGAAAGAGTGTCAATTTATTCTCCCTTATAAGTATCACTTTTCTACCCAGCTAACTCACTCACGTGTTCCAGTCTTTTACGCGTTTCTTCCGCGAGTTCGACAAACGCTTAGATTGAACCTTCCTCATCGATTATTTTCAATTAAAACTAGAATCTAGCCTTTGGAAGGCAATAGCGCGAACAAGTCCGAATTTGTGTTTATATAAATACAAGTATATTTATTCAATATATACGGTACTCGGTCATAACAATATCGTAAGAAGATGTTTACGATAACAAGGTTTTCAATGAATCATAAAATCTGTATGAATTCTTGAATAGAATGTAGTATAGTATCTGCTGTAAGAGTTTTAAGTTAAGGGGGCACACCACCTTTAAAATGTGAAACAAAAAAATTTATTAGGAATTTTTATTTTGATATTTATTTTAATAAGGGTTTTTTTTCCTGAAAGTATACATAAAAACCTACCAATTTGTATATTTTTTACCTTCGTTGGGCCTTCTATGCCTCCATGGCAAACCAGACTGTTTTCGAAGACTTTAAGCACTGTCCGTAAGATTCCAAGGCTACGCATGGATGGATTGGGTTAAAAATTTCTGGAGATACTCATTATAGTAGTACTTTTAGTTTGAACGTAGGGATTTTGATTTGAGCGAGTAGAAGTATTTTTTTATATGAACATTGTCAATATAACACTTATTTTTTAATAATTTTATCACTGTTATAGATGTAAAAAAAATTTTACTCGTTCAAATCAAAATCCCTACGTTCATACTGCAAGTACTACTATAATGAGTATATCCATAAATTTTTAGCCCAATCCATCCATGCGTAGCCTTGGAATCTTACGGACAGTGCTTAAAGTCTTCGAAAACAGTCTGGTTTGCCATGGAGGCATAGAAGGTCCAACGAAGGTAAAAAATATACAAATTGGTAGGTTTTTATGTATACTTTCAGGAAAAAAACCCTTATTAAAATAAATATCAGAATAAAAATTCCTAATAAATTTTTTTGTTTCACATTTTAAAGGTGGTGTGCCCCCTTAATCAAATAAAATTAAAAATATGAAATAATAGTTCAGATTAAAACTTTATTTAAAATTTTGCATTACAATGTTTTGTTTAAGAAATGGATTCACACAATTAGTTGTTAAATTTGCATTTTTTGAACGTGATATATAAGGTATTTATTAATGTCTCCACAATTCAGAAAAAGATCCTTATTTTCTTAACTATTCATTTCCTCTTGTCAGACTTGACCGTTTTACTTGTCGATGAAAGCGTATCGAACAACACGAAATTTGAAGGTTTCTCACCCGAAGCCACGCAGTTAATATAGATGCAGATGACACGTTAACGAGAGTCAGTATCGTAGTTGTTTTGCTATTCATACCGTTGGGCAATTGCAGGTACCGTGGGCGTCAAGTCATGTATATGTCTCTTTCTCTCCGATTTGCATGATGAATTTTCATTCATTCCGAGAGCCTCGCGGCGCTTACGTGACCTCCTCGTCCACCCTTCCACTCCTAATCCCTTTCTGTTTACGAATTGTTGTATTATACATTCATATTGAGGATGTTCAAACCGGCACTGCATTTCACGCACTTTCATTTATGTTTATATTCTTATTGTTATCGAGTTACTATATATTCGATTAAAGGAGGATCCCCATAGCTTGTGACCACCTTAGGTGAAACGTTAATACAGAATTTATAAAATTGATATGTACATGAAGTATCCGTAAATTCATAAGCATTTAAACAAAAATTTCCTTCTGAATAAAGAGGAAAAACAAGAAAAGTGATTTTTCTAATTTTTACTATTGAATTTCTGATAAAATTTTGATTATTTCCATTATTTTATCAAATTCTACTATTTTTTAAACTTTCCCATCAATTCTCTAAATAAAATTTTTATTTTAATTTTCATATTTTGCGTATGATTCTTAGTTTACTACTCTTTGGGTACCATACTTCGCGTGAAAAATAGAAATGTGTTTATTTTCTTATTCGAATGATCGTTCGTTATTGAGGTATATTGTGTTAGTTCTAAATTGAAAAGCTTCCATTAACGAATGGTGGATTAAATATTTGGAGGATGCCCATAGTATTTAGGAACTTGGGCTAGTATGTGGGACCTACCAAACCCATACCATCTTAAAAAGCGCAAAAAACATGAAAAAAAAATCTCACTGCCTAGGTTTATCACGAAAAAGGGTGCCTTAGCACAATTCTTTTTAGGCAGACAATACGGAAATCGAAAGGTAAGACCAAAATCCACTTTTTAAGCCCTTACTTATTTGGGAGCCGCATCATTTAGAATTACTATTATTAAGATTAATAATTATGATTAAACCTACCCTTAAACGTTTGCGCTCACATGAGCGCTTTGGCACAATTTTTGAAGGCTCACTTGGGGTCAAGAATGAAGACTACACTTAATCCTACAAAACGCAGTAGTTTAGAATAAGGAGCCACCCCTTTTTTTAATTAAAATAAGGGTTGAACGGATTAAAAAAAAATTAAAACCCCAGATTTATTATTAAAAAGGGTGCCTTGACACAATATTTTTCAGGCGGCCGCTACGGCAATCGAAAGCTAAGACCAAAAGCCACTTTTTGAGCCCTTAGTGATTTGGGAGCCTGGCAACCTACCCTTAAACCTTTTCGCTCGTATCAGCCCTTTGGTACGGTTTTTGAAGGCGCATTATGGGTACAAAATGAAGACTAAACTTAATACTACAAAATGCAGTAGTTTGTAATTGGGAGCCACCCTTCTTTTCAATTAAAATAAGGGTGTAGAGGATTCCAAAAAACTCACCCCCTCGATTTATAAACAATAAAGGGTATATTTAACCATAATTATTAATCTTAATAATAAAAATTTTAAATGATGCGGCTCCGTATTCATTAGAGATTAAAAAATGGCGTTGGGCTTTATCTTTTGATTGCTGTACCGACCGCCTGAAAAAAAATTTGCCATGGCACCTATTTTCATGATATCCGTTCAATCCTTATTATCTTAACCAAAAAAGGGGTGGCTCCCAATTCCAAATTACTGCGTTTTGTAGCATTAAGTGTATTCTTCATTTTTGACCCTTAGTGTACCTTCAAAAACCATGCCAAAAGGCTGATACGAGTGAAAACAATTAAGGGTGGATTGAATCATAATTAATAGTGATACTACATGATGCGGCTCCGAAATCAGTAAGGGCATAAAAAGTGGCGTTTTGTCTTAGCTTTCGATTGCCGTACCGTCCGCCTGAAAAAATTTTTTCCATGGCACCCATTTTCATGATATACCTAGGGGGTGAGTTATTTGAAATTCGTTATATATTTATTTTTTTAAATTCATGTTCTTTTGTGCTCTTTAAGACGGTATATGGTTTGTAGATCCCACATACTAGGCCATTTTTCTATATACTATGGGCATCCTCCAAGATGAAACTATTTAAAGTACGCGTGTAATAATATTACTTTGCTAATGATTCCAGGTAAGTAGATTCATAACATTTTTTCAGACGTGCAATTATATTAATGTCCAGGTAGATTGATGTCCAGAATAGTATGACCACATTTAGGCTTTTATTCTCCAGATCTTATAAGAAATATATATTTTCGTAACCACTTCATATTCTATAAATTTTTATTGCATTTATGTTATATTGCATACTTACTTTAATAATATTCAGAAATGGATAAAAACTGAATGCGAGAACGTGAATGCAAGAGAAACACAGAGGCGACGAATGACGCTGCAGATGCTTCATTATAGACTTGAAATTTAATTTTCCGGTGTCATTGTTGGGAACTTGCACCTGCTCTAAAGGGTTCGCTCTTCTCTCAATAACTCTCATTCGCTCTTCTCCTTTCTCGATTCTTCATTCTTGCTTTATCGCTTTGCTTGTGGCTTTATCCCCATCGTTGCGATAGTATTGGGTATCGTACAGGTATATCAGGATGAAAAATATAGATCGACGTCAATGGTTTATCGGAATTTGTGGATCAATAAATCTGCGTGTTATAAAATAAATGTAATCAAAGACATTAATAATGAAAAAATTTATTTTTAAAATTCGTAGTTGCCACTGATTTATTTCAATGCTTGTGACTGAATAGCCCTAAAACTTATTAATGTAGAGCATATCTACCGAGAAATGCATTTAAATCATGTTTTAGAAATGGTACTTTTACTTATAAACTTAACTCTGCACTTTTTTACATTGGAAAATTGAATCAAAAAGAAAATTTTAAAAATATTAATTTGTTTTTCTAAAATTATGGACAATCAAAAATGTTCAAAAATTCATAAATATATATCGGATCCTAAATCCATTTCTCGTTGAGTATACATCCCAGTTAGTGATGATTTATTACTTACATTTCGTAGACCTATTAAAAAGACTCAATATCGATGGTGTAATTAGGATCACAAGATTAATATTTTGAAAATAAAAATAGCAGACCATACCATTTTAACACGTATCACTGCAGTCGTATCGACAGCAGCGCACGATCTCTCAAAATCATCGATTCATCGTAAGTACGCCAAAGGATCGCAGTTTTTCAAAGTAAGAAGCTCCTAGTAAAGCTTGGACTCCTCCGAGCATTAGCATACAGTTGCAAGACGACTCTCCCCGGCCTCGTCCGCTTCAGTACATACATTTTCTTTCGACGCTGCGCCGCTCGAGTATTCGCTTCGGTTCCTCTGCCTCTCTGCATTTCATTCGTCTGCTGCTGCTACTTTGGCTCTCTTGGCACATCCGGTTCTCTGCAGCCTGCAAACAAAGCTTTAATGAAACTTCTAATGAGTCAAATCATATTATCATTCAGAGTGGAAAAGCGCGAGTGAGCGAGGATTCTCGGACGCGAAAAGCCTGAGTCGAGTCGAGATTTCGGTAGTAGGCTAAGTAAGTTCAGTTACTTTGCGTGCATAAACACACGCCATTACTTAAAATTACAAGAGGAGTGCAGAGGTTCGAGGAAAGCACGCCGAGGTCGTAAACGTATTTCGAATACAAGACGAGCGGAGTAAGAAGCAGCAGCAGCAGCCGCAGCGAGCTTGTCTTTTGGTTATTTTTTGACTTTGTGTTTTTTTTGCCTTTTTTTATCAGTGTCTGTTTCCCCGAGTTGTTGATGAACAATATACGGAGGGTTTTGTAACGATGGCTCATATGAAGGTTTTGTGTAATCGAGATTTTGATGCAAAATGTTAAGGGTACATTATGCATTGTCGGTGGAAAATTTTTCCTGTTTGCAGCAATTTTTTATTACAATAAAAAAATACATATTTTTAGCCATTCATTTGTTAAATATATAGCATATTAAATTTTTACATCTATTGGCCGAATAGCATTTTAGTTATGGTCGCGCTCTACAAAAAAGCTGTTTCGAGAAGAACGCGTTTAAAATTTCATTGTCTTTTTGTGCATTGTTCCTTAAACATTGCTCTAAATATTTTTCGACCTCGATAGGCTTTAGAATTTCTTGAACATTGTTATCAAGAGAAGGTATATATGTGAAAGTACTTAAAATATTTACCGGCTCTTGCACAGGGTTAGTAAAGGGAATCAATGCGAGCTCAGTATTGATACGGTGAATGCCTGTAGCTAGTAAGGTAGGTGAAATTTCGCTCTTGAATTTGTATAGGATATGTTCAAACGTGTATATTCTCAAATAAGGCAAGAAAAGAGATCATTTTTCTGAGAAAACAGAATGTACTCCAGAGTCGTAAGAACTATTTTCGGTAAAGAATATGAATATTTATAAATTTTAAACCTAAGTATCTCGTATTAAAAATTTCTTTTACTAAATCTACGTTATATTTTATTTTATGTACAATAATGCATAATACATAGCTTCAAGTTAATATTTTAACGCCTCTATAAAAGACAATCAAATTTAATTTTCGACCAGGATTTCCAAAAAAATATTTAACCCCTTTAGTATTTCCTGGTATAAAATTATTCATTTTTATCTAGATGTCTTACTTATATTCGAGGCTCCCACCTTAACAAGCCAAAAAACTACGATAAATCTGGATAAACTTCTTCCAGGGCCTGGTAAAGATAGAAAAAGCTCTTTATAGGTGTTCACCATTTATGATGAATAAGAGTAGTAAAAGATAAGTATAGTCAGGCAAGTGTTTTGAAATTATTATTATTTCCACTACTTAACTTTCAAAGCTTTTGATTTTGAACTAAATTATGATTAAAACATAAAACCTGGTTATAAAAAAGAGAATGTTCTATTTTTCAATACAGATACTCACAAATATAACCTTAACATTCTTATGGAGAAAACCTGAAAAAGATATTCCTTTAGAAAATTAAATATAAAGACTCAATTCTGGCTTTGATATGCAATGAGCGATATTAATTGTATTCTAGATGTTTAATTGTTTACTTTCAAGAATTTAGGAGATCACGAAAAGCGGATGAAACTTAAACTCTAAATTTTATAAATCTACGCTTAATTGTGCTTTCACGATAAACTTTATCCATATCAGGAACATGGTCAATTAAATTTTTGTTGTAGGACACTCTTTTCATACTGGTTTTCAGACCTCCATCGAGTTTTATTCCATGAACTGTCGATTTGTATCCGATTTTGCATTTGTTACTATCCAATCAATTCATAAAGTCTTGACTAAGGAATGCACTTTTGCCTATGTGACACTGACACGATCTAGCCCGCGGCCTCGGAACGGGGTGATTCAGCGGCCAGCATTTATAAGCAACCCCAACAGGCACATGAGGCGCGGTCGTTTTTTGGAACTTCCTTCGAGAGGGCGAAGCTATATCCGACGGTACCATGATTGAGACTAGAATAATCTAGACTAGCCCTTTTATACTTATACTCGCGTATAGAGTTACGATAATATTTCGCGGCGCGTTTATTATACTTTATGATTTGTAATTGAAAGGAGATTTATTTGTATTTTAATTTTTAATAAAGAAATTAATCTCACGAAATGAGTGTTAAGTGTTTTATTGTGTAGTGTTGTTCTCTTGTGTGCATTTTCGATATTTTATCTCTTGCATTTAGAGTGTTTTTTGTGTGTGCGTGTGTGTATCCTTGATATTCTCTCTCTCGCACTTCAATGTGAGAATTTCTGCATCGCTGCCCTGTTGGTAAAGTTTAGCCATCATCACATAAGCATCTCTATTGTTATTTGCACTTCGAAGAAGGATATTTTACAAGGTTTCACTGTTCCTGAGATTCTACTGCGAGACAACATCATCATCGTATGTTCACTAACGTCGCATATTCTTGTAAACAAAGTCTGTATCACTTATTTATTGATATTATTTTTTGTCAAGGTAACTTGGCAAATTTTTTTCTTTTTTGAGAACTCGGTAATAATTATAATTTGAGTCATCGTGGTAATTAAATTTTAAACAGTTAATTTTTATAATATTTAACTCGCTTTTCTATTCATTTACTCAGGGTTTATATAGGTTCTTAAATTTATTCGAGTGTAAAATATTTTTATTATTTGTGGACTCAATTATTTACCTTTTGGTACATTAATAACGTGGAAAGGTAACTTTTCTCACTAAGTTTAGCAAAGTTTGATTGGCCCGACTTATCAATTAATCGCTTTATGCTGTTTGCATTTTTGCACTCGCGTAGAGTATAAGCAACCGGATAGCAGGTTGAGGTATTTACAGATACTCTATTCCTCAGTTCTGCGTGTTCCCCGACTAGAAAATGTATGTCGCGCTTTACCACGATTATTCGTTGGCCAGGACGTAACAAAAAGAAATAATTGTGCCGCACCGAAAAATTTAAAGACAAATTTAAAAATACGAAAGTTTATAAATTTATAAATTTACAAATAATATATAAGGGTTATAAATGAATAAAGTTCATTAAAACATTCTATGTTGAATCGTTATTTAATTATTATGCAATGCAGTTAATTGTCAAAAAGCGTGTATAAGAGGTTAATACCAAAAAATATTATATGAAGATGTTAAAACCAAAAAATCTTACGTAAAGTATTGCAAAGAAAAGGTTTCATAATTTTATAAAGAATTTCATAAAGATTTCATTAACAAACCTGTATTAAAATTAATTTTTGTTGTATTTAATCACAGAGAAGCCACGGGTGGAAAGCGCATTATGTACAGTATATACGATCTTGGCGCTCGACACTTATTGGCCGGCGCGCCGAACCTACCTCAGTATCAGTACCGGGGAAGCGCTTGCTCCAAGGGTAACAGTATCGGGAGATTCGACTGTATCTTATTAAAATTAAAGGAAATAATATATAGCATCTCAAAGTTATTATGACGTCATACAAAGAAACTTTATCATTCTGTAACTTATGTAAGTATTTAATATCTTAAAAAACTCGAATTAATCTATAAATTGATCTACGTATTCTAAAATTTTTCAAATGTTTTTTCAAATCAAAATTAAACTTTTCTTAACCCGATCACTAACAACTACAAGTATACATTTACTGTGATAATAATAAATCTACATCGTTATTCAATAAAAGGATTATTGAATTTCTATCCACTGTACTTATCCAGCATCAAACGTTAAAATATTTTTGTGCCTATTGCTTCGAGCTCTCGTGCGAAAGGCTTCTCGGACAAGGCATGAGAATCCTTGTCTCGAAACATTTTCGCACTGGATTCGATCCCAGAATTTATAGCTGTGGAAGAAAAAACTCTCGATTGACAAATCCGCCGAACTCATATGCAATAAATCGTTGGCGTCGTGGTCACCGTGTATGCTTCCTTCTTTATTCCACGATTCTTTATTTTTTCCTCGTTGTATTTATGGCCGAGAAAGCAGCGCGGAGACGTGTATACGATTCATTCTAGAGGTAACTTTACAAGAAGACGGAGATTTCTTGGCTGTTTTTATTTATTGTAAATCTGTCATTGTATATAAAATATGGGATAGCGTATATAACATTATATTAACGAAAATGAAAATTATAAAATAGCATTAACCAGCGGTCAAGACGACTTATTTTTTTTACCATTGTCGAAATTTTGAATAACAAAAAGAAAATATATATTACACTTATAAATATCATTCAGTAGGTCAAGTATATATTAAAGTTTAGTTCTTCGAATTATACAAAATTGAGGTCCATTTAGGACTTTAATAATAAAAATGAAAGAAAACTTGAAGTATGGGAATTCATTGTAATTATAATAAACGAACCAAGCTCCGTATTAATATCGTAATGTTTTTTTTTTAGATTTCTGTTTTATTGAGGAATGCTTTATCCAAAATTATTGTTCATTTAATAATACACATTTGAAGTGTATAACATTTTTTGTCATTTGTTTAACATTCATATTCATTATTAGGTCCCCGCATCTCTTATACTCTTGCGCTGCTGCGTCAATTTCCCCTTCTACAACCCCATTTTTTACACGTTATATCGGGAGACAACAAAATTCCGCCGTATCAGCGTTGTAGTGGTAATGTCAAATCAGCGGTAGGATCAGACCGCTAGCGCTGCTGTAGAATAAAGCCGTTTTAGCTCGACTCGCCCCCAAAGGCGAGTAGCCGAAATGACAGATATTTGAGGTTAGCTTTTAGAATATTCGGATTTCATACCTATTAACTTATATTTTGCAAATATTAATGGTTGATATGTTTGAAAAATGTATTTCAAAAGTAAATTATTGATTTTCACCGTAAGAGACTACGAGACATTTTCAAAACTTAGTATACTAACAGTAACCCGATACTGAATCGCTATGCTATAACTGCTTTGTTCTACAGCTGACACTCCTTGGTGATCACCTAATTCTACTGTTTGAGCCACTAAGGCTGTAAGTGCCGGGTTTCCAACAGATGTAGCCGAGTTTTTCTCTCCGTGATACAGCACATATCTGTGCACCTTGCAAAACGATGTAGCACGTAATATTTTGAAAACTATAAGACCAATTGTATTAAAAATTTATTTAGTTATTCTGCATAATAATGGCTAAAATTTGAACTGAATTAAATCTTTGGTTGGGTATTTTCTATTTTTGTTTTATACCAAAAGAAAAGTTCGGCACTTTGTCCATTCATCGATATTAATGTTAGTAGTTTGGTGCCGCCCACTTGGTCACGTGGAACAATTATCGCTCCTCGTCCCTTTCTTTCGATAATTCTCCCACTCTCTATAGTTGTGATAAATGTTATTTTCCGTGCTTATCTTTTTTCCCTCTCGTTCCTTTTTCATATCAAACCTCTAAACGAGAAAACTCACAGCCACCTTACATCGTCATAAAAAGGCGGTACGGAGCTGTCTATGTTGTCAATACCGATAATAGGTAAGGTAGAGTAAATTATAATAAGAAATAATACATAATCACTTATTCGAAAAACTTATTCGAAAGTCAGATACTTACGAAATAATGTAAGTCAAAAATTTCTGTCGCAATTTTTCCTTCTTAATGATTCCAACACGAATATTCATAATTTTGTACTACTTCCACAAATAACCAAAATTAATCTTTCATATATCGCTAATACTATACGAGTTTATAAAGCTTCTCCCTTGGCACGAGAACTATACATATACATACAGCAAAAGCCTGGCAATGGGCTAACGAGTTTGAATGAACTACGATGAATCGAGTGGGCTTCCATTGAAGTTTTCATATGCACAACATCCGGTGCACGATGCGCGCTGCGTATACTTTCATACCAATTAGTAACGATCCATCGCATACTATACGTGGAGAAAGACCGATTCGTTTCTAAAGCGCTCGAATGTATACATTGAGAAAAGTTTTGCCGTGAAAACGGGGCTGAAAGCATTAGATTCGATTTGGAATATTTCGAATGTTCGCGCGATACAGGCGTATAATCCAAGTAGAAAAAAAATTATACGTCATCGCGAAATTGATATTCACGAAAAGTAGCTGCGAGCTTATTCCAGTGTGGGAAAGATACAGTGAACTACGGTGCGTCGGTTGATACACCTATGGAATTAAACTTTGTATTTCAATGGCTTTGGTTAAAAGAAAAATAGATAAAATTAATTATTAATATAATCATAATTAAAATATAACTACAATGATAATAATACTAAAATTAATAATAATGCTAGAATTATATAAAAACATTAATTAAATAATATTTCTTTTTTGACATACATCAGTAAAAGTCACTTTATAATAATAATGAAATTATTAAATGAATATTTTGATAGTATAAAAAGTCAATTAATTTTATTTATTAAAAGACAAGTAAGTCCATTATTTGTTTTCTTTCTTACTGTTCGTAGGCTTACTCATGTATCCAATAAGCTTTATGCTTACTAAACTTTTTTAATGAAAAAAAGACAATTTGAAAGTGGAAATAACAAGCACGTTTATTTAGGTAACTGACAATACCCCATTCTCCCCTACCTGAATCATATAATATAAATTAACAATTGAGGTACAGGCGATAGCAACACTCATACAGATTAAGAATTTCTTTGAATTTTTTGTTCGGATCACCTAGAGGGCTCAAATCACCTGCGCCAGCAAGATTAATTTGTTTTCATGAGTCTATTCATGTAGAAATAAATAAATAAATACGTATTTTATACTATAACATTTTTATTCTCTTCTCCTAGAGTATACCTTTCGGCGAAAATAAAGTTTATGCCGATGTATGTACACTCTAAGCCCAAAAGTGTAAAATCTGGAAGTAAAAAGATTAAAATGTAGCTTTTAATTCATGAAAAGTATTGATTTGAAGATTCTATTCTCTATGTGGTTTAATTTTATAATTTTGCACTTTTGACAAAGATTAAAACGTACATTTTAAACTTTGTAAAGTGTAAAAAGTTTTCGTATATCTTCAAAAGATTAATTTTATGAATTCACACTTTAGAAAAGATTAAAATGTACATTTTAAACTTTGTAAAGTGTAAAAAGTTATCGCATCTCTTAAAAAGATTGATTCCATCAATTTACACTTTTGATAAAGATTAAAATGTACATTTTAAACTTTCTATAAAGTGTAAAAATTATCGTATTCTTAAAAAGATTAATTCCAACAATTTACACTTTTGTGGGTTCTGCAGATAGATTAAAATCATCTATTTACACTTTTGCGGATGATTACGCTTGTAAATCTCGTGACAGGAAAAAAATCAAGTTATATATATGCTGTCTAGGATGCTTAAAGCTCTCGGAGAAGATGTCTAGGTACAAAAATACAAATATTTGTTCGAGGTCATGACCCAAGAATCCTTTTCCTCTCGCCCTGGTAAAAATCTTATCAAGCTAAACTCGAAAATCTCAATAACCGCAATACATTTATTCACAGACAGGCCGAACTTGTTGAATACCCTATAACCTCAAAACACGTATACGCAGATAGATCAAGCTTCGATCCTGAGTGCTCCATAATCTGCAAACATTATAGATACAGGCCAAATTTAAATCTAAACACCTTAATACTCTTAAACACAAACAGGCCAAGCTTTAACTTAAATACCTTATAACCTCAAAACTTATACACAGACAAACCAATCTTAAATCGAAGTACCTCATAACCTCGAAATTCTTATACATGAACGTCCGAGCTTTAACCCAAATACCCTATGACCTCAAAACTGCTATACACACACGATTAAGCCAATCTTAAATCCAACCCAACCCAACCCTCACACAGACATAGGCCAAGCTTACACCTCAATATCCCATAACCTCCAAATTTGTTATAGGCCAAGCTTACACCTCCAAGTGTAAATGAATGATTTTAATCTTTTAGAAGAACCCTCAAAAGTGTGAATTGAATGTATTAATCTTTTCAAGAAATATGAAAACTTTTTACACTTTATACAAAGTTTAAAATGTACATTTTAATCTTTGTCAAAAGTGTGAAATCATAAAATTAAACCACATAGAGAATAAAATCTTCCATTTAATACCTGTATAAAATAAAACCTGGATTTCAATCTTTTTACTTCCAGATTTTACACTTTTGGGTTTAGAGTGTAGTACTTATTGAGAGAAAGTTCATCAAAAATTTGTTGGTCGTCACAATGTAATAGGCCCTTAATATTCCCGTATTTCTATTTTCACTTTTCGTGTTTAAATAATTTATAATTATTTACCTTATTAATTTTACGACGCCAAACTGTTGCGTATAATCTCACAGACTCTACCATGATAACTAAATTAACATCATATTTAGATGCGCAGGGGCTGGATGTTACAATACGCATTTTATGAATCTATTTTAATCAAGTATATATTTCATTTCTTTCATTATTTGCTACAAAAAAGGAAATATAACATAATTCTTATACATAAGCAGATCAGACATTAACCTGCAGCATCAGCATAACCTATCTTTGCAATAACTGTCTCTGTGTCGATTTCTCTATCCATCCATCTTAGCAATGGGACAACACTCTGCAATCATTTTTATCTTGTTCTGTAGGTCATATAATATATGTGAAAAATGTCTAACACGTAAAACAGAAAATGTCATTTTTTTAAAACGTATATCAATTTCTCTTATGGGAATTTAGCATGGGAATTATGGACTAAAAACGATCATCATTGATATAACAATTACTTTGCTTTTGAGGGTGCAAATAATTTTCTCACGCAACAGAATATAAAGTAGAAAAAAAACTTTAATTTAAGACGTATCGCGTTTAAAAAGATTAACAATATCAAAAGTTATAAAAGATTAAAGATAGTAAATAAACACGAAAAAATCGCTAAATTTCATGATTTTTCATTTTTACCATTTTTTAGCGTTTTTTCGCGTTTATTCATTATCTTTGATCACTCATAACTTTTGATATTGTTAATCTTTCGAAACGCAGTACGTCTCAAATTATAGCCTATTTTCTTTACTTTATATTCCATTGCATGAAAAAATTATTTGAACCCTCAAAAGCCAAGTAATGGTTATATCAATGATGACTGGTTTTAGTCCATAATTCCCATGTTAAGTTCCCCTCAGAGAAATTGATATACGTTTTTAAAAAATTACATGATCTGTTTTGCGTGTTGGACATTTTTCGCATATATTATATGATCCATAGAACGAGAAAAAAAATGGTTGCAGAGGTGTGCCTCAACTCCTTTTTTTATTATTTTTTGAACCGTCTAAGTGCAAATTTCTTGTGGAATTCCTCATATATCTAGCTAGCACCCGACGAGCCCATCAACGTTGCCTGGCTGGCCTACTAGACGCAGGAAATTGCGTCTCATTGTAGCGAGACGTTGTTTGCGCTGTGTTGCAGTTAACTGACGTAGAAGACGAGGAAACAGATAGAAAGTTGCATTCTCGGCAATCGTTGTCGTTGCCGTCGAAGAAGAAGAAGAAGGAAGGAAGGAAGGAAGGACGTAGCTGGACGAGTTTCGAATCACAATTACGCTAGTTGCTTTAATATCGACTCCGAGATTTGGTATGGATAAGGTGTACTTTGATTTCTGCTAAGCGCAATCTTATAAGACTCTGCGTTCGATTCCGACAATCTCTTTCTAGAGACTTTTCAGATTGTCAGTCTGCAGCTATTACTTCCTCATGTGGTCAGAAATAATAGATAATCAAAAATACTGATCAGAATATAGATATAATATTCGTAGAATTTATAAAACTTGATACATCCTTTAGATACTTAGTTTTCTAAAACGGGAGTCCTAAAATGTCTGCGAATTACTAACGAAACTATTTCATATGTAATCATTTAATTGAATAATAAAATAGACATCTCTTGATGAAATATTTTATTAATTTCATTTATACATGTCGTTGCCATATATCTTCAGTACTCCCAGAACAAGCATATGACTTTATAGCACTGTGTAGCCTAAATCCGCATTTAAGTCACGCCTATCCGTGACTTAAGTAGTCCAGTATTGCACTGTGAGGTTAACGCCTGAGCGCAGCGAGCCTTAAGACCCGGTAGGCATGACAGCGGATTTAGGCAAGCAGTGCTATAAAATTATATACGATACTCGTAATTTAAGTGGCCCATCGCACGACGTCAATATCGCCCTCGCTACGCTGGGGCGCTAACTAAACACCGTGCAATAATGGGCCACATAAGTCATACATATCGTAATGTACTAATACGATACTCGTGTCAAAAGTCGTTCTTCATAGCACGGCGTTTAGCCGTGCGCTAATACACGCCGTGCTGTAAAGGACTACTTAGGTCACACGTATCGTAATGTACTATTTTAACATTTTTTAACTCTATTTTTTACCAAAATACCGCATATGAAAACAAAGATATATATAATGAAGTTATCGGTCTATACGAGACATTATTTTCTGTGACTTTTTATTGTCAAATGACCCGGGTGAGGGTTAACAAGTTCATTTTTTTCGATCTCGAAATATGTATATGTGTAAGTTTGAGGTCAAAACGTACTAGTATACAAAATTTCAGTTATTTCTCTACACTAATTCAAGACAGATAGTAAGTGTCTAGTAATATATAGAGAAACTGTCATAATATCGTGTGAAGACATCATTATGTCAGCGTTTGACTTCGCGGTCAACCTGGGCAGCGGCTGCGGAAAGCGAGCTATATAAAGCACAAATTTAAGGAAAGTGATAGGATTTCAGTTCATCATACATGAGGCATTTTAATATCAAGGGTTATAAATGGTAATTTAAAAAAAATATATTTAGTTGCAAGCATTTCATGATAATCAAAACAGAGAATAATTTTATTACAAAACTATGGCAGAAATTACACTAAAATAAACCAAATTAATAAACGCATTGTAGGATATGAGTAAACTGCATGTTCTGGTCCCCCAACAAATTAAATTTTGTTTAAAAACTAACAATGCCAATCGATTCTATGGAATTAATGAATAATAAAATAATTGTATGTTTTATTAGAATCTTATCTACTTTGTTATAAAAGGCATATAAACAGTTTAAAATTAAAAGTTTTCGAGTACATTAAAGTTTTTTACGAGACAAGAAATTAAAAAACGTGTATAGATATAACTATCGTTACTTAGTGATATTATAGCAAAATCGATTGCCGCCGTTACATTAAAAAATTATTAAGAAGATCAATCTTTAAAAATTTGTTTGACGTAAAATTATTTAAACAAATGAAAAGAAATAGTACATTGTGTAATTAGGGGGAAAATGGGCTTTTCCTAAGCGAGGATGATGATTGAGCACGAGCGAAAGTTGAGGGTGCCGAAGGCGCCCAAGATGTAAACGATTGCTCAAATCATCATTCGAGTCTAAAAAAGCCTTTTCCACCGTGTTACACACCGTATTTATTTTAACAAGTGTGTGAATAGGGTATTTTTCATGCATGCAAAAAGAATGGAAAAATGGCCATTTCGAGCCGTTCGCCAGACCTACGAAATAAAAACAATACATTTTTTCAAAATTTTGATTTTTTTTCAAAATTTTGATTTTTTTTCAAAATTTTGATTTTTTTTTCAAAATTTTGATTTTTTTTCAAAATTTTGAATTATTTACAAAATTTTGAATCTTTTTCAAAATTTAACCTTTTTCAAAATTTTAAATTTTTCTAAAATTTGGAATTTTTTCCAAAATTTTTATGTTTTATAAATTAATGAATTTTTTTTTTAAATTTTGAGTTTAAACTTTGGAAAATATAAAATTTTGACATTATTTTCGGAGCTCGGAATGCCTAGTTATCCATTCATTTTGCCAGCATGGAAAAGGGCCTTTTTCATGCACATGTTGAGAAAAAAACCTTTCTTTGCCTTTTTGTATATTTTAATGCTATATTCTGAATTCAATAAGTTTCGGAAGGCCAAAACATGCAAATTACTCATGGCTTACAGTAGGATAATTAAACTTGCTTTGTTTTAATAATAATACGGTAGTTCTTAGTAATTTTGTCAAACACGTTTTCATCAAAGTACAAATATCGCACATATACCTCTTGACTTTCGGCTTATAATTTATATGTATCCATAATCATAAGGTATTTTTCCCACTTATAATTTAGTTCGAATTAAGGCAATATGTTTCTAAAATTAAGCTTAATACAGTAAATTAAAATAATATTTATCAGAACATAGAATTTTATATTAAATCAATTGAGCATCAGGAAGCAACGTACTAATGGATTCGCAAAGGTTTTAAAAATGTTACTACTTTATAATGAAAAGACAAAAGACCGACTAATATAAGTAGTAAGTAAATCTTAACAAGGTATCAGGTATACAAACAAAATCAAACTACAAAGATATACGTTCTAATAATTTCTTTATTATTATGCTTTATCAACGCCAGTATAAAATCACTAGAACTTAAATTAAAACACGGCACAACAATGCGGATTCAGTCACAAATGCACTCAAGACTCAAAAAGTGTTTCTCGTACATTTTTTACAACAAAGAAACTAGAGAGACGTAACATAAAATGACACAACATAAATATAATTAAACTAAATAGAACAAAGCTCATAGCTTATCTAGTCGTTCAGTACTCGGGAATGTACTCGTCGTGGTGGTAGATGACGACGTCCTTGACGTACATGTTGCGGGCGTAGAAGGCGCTGTGGGCGAGCTGCCTGTCGAATGGATAGCCGAGGGGCTTACCGTCGAAAGACACGGCTCCACCGATCACTTCACCGATGTATTTGTTCTGGTAGTAGTTGTGGAGGTACTCCTCGTGGCCCTGGTAGGCTGCACTGCCGTAGTAGCTAGTGTGGCTACCTCCGGGGTAGTGTCCGCTACCTTGGTACATGCCCTGCTTGTAGACGGTCTGTTGGTACTTGTGACCGGTTTCAGGGTGCTCACCGACCTGCTGGTATGCGTACGGCATCTTGCCGTGGTAGCCTTCCTGGCCGTAGCCGTAGCTGGATCCGTGCTTCAAGTGCTCTGGGTATTTCTCGCCGTGAATTTCTCCGTGCGTCTCGGTCTTGTGGACCGGGTAGCCGTACTGCTGTTGTTGGTAGTTGTATTGACCTCCCTTTTGGTTGTTGTAGTACTGTTGTTGCCAGTGTGGGTAGTAGTAGCTGCCTGGGTACTTCTTGTATAGGTAACCGTAGTGCCAGTGTCCTGTAAACAAAAAATTTCTCTTTAATATCAAATATTTGAGTAAGCGTGTCGCGGCGTGAGGAAGATTATTATGTAACAGATTCCCAATTGCTCTGGAAAAATGCCATTAATGATCCAGACGATAGAAATAGTGTACCTTCGGTGATGATCTGGTTATCGAAATCTGGGATGACTTCAATGGTTTGGTATCCACCGGTGATCTTGTCCACTGGGTTTCTGGCATACTGTTGATAGTCTTCGTCTCCAACGATCTGGTAGTGTTCTGACTGGTAGGTCATCCATTCTTCTTCTAGTACTGGTCCGTAGTACTCTGGCTGGTGTTGTATTCCAGAGGTGATGATTACGAAGAATTGGAGTGGGAATCCGCTCTGTGATCCCTTGGGAAGGCTCAACCTAGCTGGGAAGCCATACAGTTGTTCAGGCTAAAGATAGATGAGAAAAATTAAATATAGAAAACTGCGAAAAACATTAATAAATAAATTATAATAAGAAATAAATACATACGTAGTTGATGTAGTACGGGTTTTGGGAACGGAAAGCGCCCTGAACGCGGTTCTTCAGTTCTTGGATTGATGGGAAGTCGTAACTCTGTCCGGTGGCCTGGTGGGAGTTCCTGACAATGACGTTCTGTCCCTCGGTAACTAAAATATTTAATATTAAAATTTGTATTAAACAAAACATTAAAGCTCTTGTGTCTTGAATAATAAATAATACTAACTGTCATAGACGAATTGGTCAAGTTCGTAGAAGTAGTGACGGTGTACGTTGATGTCGATTGGCTGTCCATCGTAATTGTACTTGGGTCCAACATAGGTGCGAATAACGGCGCCTGGTACGACCTTCTGGGCCTGGACGTGGATGGTGTATTCGTATTGCTTATGGTCGAGTCTCTTCATTTGAGCCTTAACCTTGGGGAAGGGTTGGTGCTCTTGGTGCTGTCTGATGGGCTGGGGCAGGGCGTTGTCGAGGTCAACCTCGTAGTCGCTGAAGTAGGTGACGAGATCGCCAACCTCGACCTTCTCAATGTTGACTCCAGGTACAACGATATCATTGTACTGATAGGCGGGCAGAGCCTCTTGGTAGTAGTGGAAGAGTTCGATGATCTTGCTGTACAGCTGGTAGAAGATAGGATCACGGACGGCAGTCTGGCCGAGCTCGAGAGCCGATGGAGCATATTCCCAGATGTTGTTGAATTCTGGTGCATTGCCAAGGAGTTGTTTGGCTACGTACTGGAAGCTTCCGTAGTATCTAGGGTTGATGCTGCGGCCAGTTCCCTCAATCAGTTCACCGAGGATGTTCAGACCCTCAGGCTGGTACAGGGACAAGAAGGCACCCTGGGGAGTGATAACATGTCCGAGGTGGATGGCGTCGAGGATTCTGTGCTCTAGAGCGCGAACAAGCTTGATGAGTTCATAGTTGTGGTGTCTCGGCGTGATGTAGCTGTGCTCGTCGCGTCCGGGGAGGTTGACACCGTTGAGGTAACGGAGGTTGGGCTTGTAGGGGGTCTCGATGTGCTCATAGTAGTAGTCGAGTTCTTTGATGGGGCCGAGTCCCTGTCCAAGACGCTCGAGGTTGTAGCGGGCGAGCAACTGCTGATGGATGTAGTAGTAGTGAGCACCGTGACCAATCTTGTTGTGTACACCTTCTTCAGTTCCATGTTGGAAGGTACCTTGTTCGTATTTGTGTGCGAATTCACCCTGCAATATAGCGAGAAGAGGAGTAATTAGGAAATCGTTCATTTTCATCCTAATATTGCATCAAAGATACTAGCATAATTATAATAACTTACATATGGCATCATGCGGCTAGCCAACTGGACGTATAAGTAGTAGGCATTCAGACCAATGTCCTCGGTGAAGTAAGCAATTTGATTCTCTCCGTAAGGCAGGTAAGAGGTGTAGTTAACATGGATATTATAGACGCCGTATTTCTCGCCCTGAACTTGTTGGTAGTCCAGACCATACTTGTTGACGTAGTCTTGCATCTTCTGGATGATTCTGGTGTCAAAAAAGTAGTTGGGGAAGACTTCGTACGCTGGGGGAAGGATGACGCCGTACATGTCATGACGCTGAAGCACAGCGCTGGCGAAGGCACTGACGAATTGGTCCTGGTTGATGTAGACGCGAGCCCAGGCAGCAGTGTTCAGGAAGGTCTCGTAGTCCTTGGCGCCCAGGAAGATCTGGGTTAGAAGGGCGACTTCCTTCCGGAGCTGGCTGACAGATGCGGAGTACGGAGTACTCTTGGGCTGTACATGGCCGGTTTTTACGAGTCCGACGTAGTACTTGACCGTAGAGGGGTTCTCGTAGTTCTGCAGGTATGGCTCGAATTCGTAGTTAGTGCCGATTTCGCGGAGGTGGTCGTATGGCAGCTCGCCAATGATGTTCTCCAGCAGGTAGATCACATCCTGCTGCTTCTTCAGAAGCTCCTGGTCAGCTATAATTTTACGGAAAGGCAAGTTAATTAAAACACTTTGCGCATGGTATTACCTTTAAAATATACGTATATTTTTGCTCTAGGAAATAACAAAGAAAAATTAAATTTTGTATAATTTTTAACTATAATAATACAAGGCTCTTAATTTGAATAAAACGTATAAACATAAAATTAAGTGAATAAAAAATAAAAAGATTAGTAATTATTCAATGTATATTAATTTCAATTGATTATAGTGTTTAATTAGTTATTATACATTTTAAGATTCCCACTATCTATCATTGTCGAAAATTGTATTTTTGTTTTTGTCAGGAGTTGATTTTATGTAACGTCGTTTAATTAAAATTTTTTTTACGAGATTCAAAAAAATTCGTAAATAACACATAATAATAAAATAAACTAATAATATAAAATTCAAGACACTCACCAGCATGATATTTTGTCGTCGGAGGCTTGGCCGCCGCAAGGGCGAATAGAGCGAGAAACACGATACTAAAGCGCATCGTGAGGCTGTGCTTGCTGACTGACACCGTTGCTGGGCCTTTTATACCGAATTCGTATCGCTATCAACGCGACCTTACGACCATTGAGATGTCTGCCGCATACTGAGTGCGAAAGATTACGCCTTACGATAAATGATGCGCGCACACCTACTGCATCTTTGCGGATCAGTATAATCTGCATTGGCAAGAGAGGTATGCAGAAAGATTTATACAGTACAAGTAAAAATCATTTTTCATTCGAGGTAAAGTTTCCTAAGAACAAACAACAGTTTTCGTCTTTGTTAAGAACAAGTGAGGCAATTTGTATTTGTTGTCGTATCAAAGATTTTAGATTTTTTACTGCGCTAGCTACAAATTTAATATAATAGTAGTATTTACCACTTAGTGCATTATTATACTTACATGACATTACTACATGATTTATTTGTGAATATAAGTGATTGTAAAAAATATATACTTTTGATATTTAGAGATTCTCTTAAGATGGACCTAAACTAGTTTTTAGAAAAATCTCTGTGTTTGATCTAATAACATTAAAACTTTCGTAACATTTATGGCATAATTAGAGGCATTACATACCAATTAAAAGCATATTTATTCCACACTTTTCCAAATTAGATAAGAAACTATACATACTTGAATACTTCAATTGTGCTAAGAACTTCGCCAAATTAGATATAAATTTAAATAAAATCACGTTTATAGTTTTAATTTCTTTGTCATACAATATCCAATTAAAATTGTTTAACTTGATCAACTATAATGTTTATCAAATGCTGATGAATTTTGACAATTAGCAGACCGTAAAATATTCTTATAATGATAAATATTACATGCACATATGCATATTGTTTAGACTTAGAACATTGCTTTGTAAGATGTTCATGAAACTCTTTACATTAATAAACATACAAACAACCTTAAAAAAAGTAATTTATTATGTTTAAAATTATTTAGCTATCTTTAAAAAGTACGGGTTCAGTTTACCTCGGACTTTTGAGAGAGACAGAGAGAAAAGTTTTGAAGAGTTTGCACAAGAACGTTTGAGTAAATCTGTCACAAAAATATACATTCTCTTCTATAACTAGGACAAAGTCTAATCATGTAATGAAAAATGCCTTCCCTAATCATGTAAAAAAATCTTATTAAAGTTTTATAAAAAAAAGACTAGAAAATGAAACAATGTATATGAATCTCGAAATTTTTGGTCTTGCAATAATGAATTTCTAAAAAAAATGCTACATTCTTTTGTCATAATAAATAAGCTCTAATATCTAATGAAATTATAAACTGTATCCGCAGCTAGTAGAAGATTCAGCGTGCCAGAATTAATTAACAATAAGGTATCGTTTTAACCTGCTAACTGTATCAGTATATTCCAGCGTTCGGTAAAAATATTTTTTTGTATATTTTATCAAAACTTGTTAGAAAATGAAAAAATATTAACGTACAGGAAGTTTGGGTATGATTAAATAACAGAACTTTAATATCCAATATATTGTCAAATGCAGTGAATGGTTTTCAGTTAGTATATTTTTATAATAAAATTATGGTAAAAAACGTAATAATTCTTACAGACACCATTAATTCTGATTTGCTATCATGATAATATTAAAAGCAATTGCTGTTGGGACGTATACAAAGGCTTATTTTACTGCAAAGCAGTCTTTAAGCCCATCTACGCTAAATCTTGAATTTTCAATTCATTTCAATAACCTATTTATAATGATATTTTATTCCATGCTACACTAGCAAAAAATAATTATTTAATGATTCTTTGAAGAATAACAAAAAAGTATGATTCATTTTTCTTTTAAGGCTTCTCAGTCCGTCGCATTTATAAATATTAATAACATTTTGCATTGAGGTCGTTCACTGCATTTGTCTAACGTTTTGGACATTTTTTAAATGATGCTTGTGAAATTTTTAATTAAGCAAACTGTAACTATAAGTATAACAACGTGTTAAATAGGATGCTAAGATATAAAATAAACGTTTCTCACTTTGTAAAATATAAAACTAAACTCATAACTACAAATTGCATAAAAAATGAAAGAATTTTTTTCACGAATATCAGCTGGAGTAAATAAGCTCACACGACGTTTGTATTTTAATCTAAGCCACATTTATTTTTTTTTTGTTTAGACATCATTCAAATGATTCATGTGATTACAATCAATAAAATAAGCATATATTATTATTTAAACACTAATAAAGTCGGTGTGCAATATATTGGATAAATACAATAAGGGGGTTAAAGGGAAGTGTGAAAATAAGCTTAGTCCTACATATCTCTCCAAAAATGAGTGAACAAAAGATTGTAATGTACTGATACAGTTACACTAAGAGAGTAAAAGACGTTCGCAAATATCGCAGGAGAAGGGATGAGAAATGAGAGAGTGGGATAAATGTAGAGGACCTGAAAGCTCATCCTGATATTGCTAAAATCTATGGGGCACTAGAAAACCGACCATTAAGATGTTAACACCTGGGTTCTCCTTTCTCGAGCGGCACTAGCCGTCGACTTGCTTGAAATTAACAGTGTAACATTGATTACGAGGTCAGATGTTACTTCGAATTGCAGAGCCTTTTTGCTTACATCGATTGTAATCAACGCGTTTTCATCTGCTGTAATTATCAGGGGCCTGATCAGTATTAGGAAACAACGACGACGGAGAAAGAAGAAGAAGAAAGAAGAGCGAGTATATGTATGTCATGCCGATTATGAAATATAATAAATTGTTAATTTCTAATTTACTCATGACCTACTGAGATAATACAAATGAATATTTTTATGGATTTATTGAATTTTACTTTTATTTATTCCCTTAAAGACTCCGCATCGTTACACGATATTCTCTAAATGTTCATTTATGTTTGAATTACTAATATGTAATCAGATTGCATCGCTATAATTAAGTACTGTGATTATATTTCTATTTTTCGTACTTCATATTTAATATTTAATTATAATATATATATATATATATATATATATATATATATATATATATATATATATATATATATATATATATATATAGATTTCATTGAAATTAATATGATTATATTTAATATATTAAACGTTTTAAGTTATAATGTTGATTAAAATAAATAAATTTATCAAATAAAATACTTAAATACTTATTATCAGTACTACTTATGTTTACAATTCCATACCGCGATAATACGGGGGATACCGGGGCTAATTCGTCAACTTTATGTTTTGCGATTTTTAATTGTAATAATTTTCGAAAATCTAAGTCCCGCATATATATAATCTTTATAGTATTAACTAACTAAAAATATTTTTTCAGACCCTTATTTATGAATCTACTATACTATAGTTGTTTTAAGTTTAAAAAAATGTCTTTTTTTTCAATCTGTCCCGAGCCCAGGACTGATTCGTCAACGAAAATATTTCTGTATTTGTAGCTTAAGCCAATGCTAAAGCCACCTGTCATCGACAAATACGAGGAACCACTTTTCTCATTTAATTTTCAATTTTTAGCAAATATCTTTATGAAACGTTATTGTCCTAATCGAAAACAACAACTTTTCAGAGAAATATTTTCTCAAAATTGAGAATTCAATTAAATGAGTAGTTCCCCGTATTTGATGGTGACAGGGGGTTTAGCATCACCTTAAGCAATTTTGCACTTATTAAGTGTACAAGACAAATAAATATTTCTTAGCTAACACTGTATCAAGAAAAAATATTAAAGTCTTGATTCTTACTGGATTATTTAATATACAGACGACATTAGAATTAAAAAATAAAAATAAAATAAAACATATTTCAAATACTTACAAAAATTGAAAAATATTTATTAAATATAGTATGGTGCACTATAATGTTGCTCAAAAATATGTACAAAGTTTCACTTTGTATACATAATTAATATGCCTAAGCAATGTTTCTGAATAGAAGCATTTGATTTAAAGGTATTTGATATTTACAAATCCGTCACAATCGACGAATCTGCCCCGGTTTCCCCTACGCGCGAATAGGTGCATGGCTGTCATAATTTTGCGATATTACGCGTGCCTGTGACGAAGACTAACCGAATTCACAAGTTCACGGCGAAGACTAACATAATTCAGTAGTGCGATACGAGGAATAATGTATTTAATCATAGAAATCTTTAAGTAAAGGGAGGAGTACAGTATAAAGACGCTTTCAATATGAACATTTTTAGTTCTGGGCCACCACTCCATGCTTCACCAAGTGAACTCGGTGTATATTATTTTATTATAATACAATTTGCATCTAGTATTTTAAATTTACGACTAACAAAGTTATCGCGTAATCACTGTTTTACCAATTTTCAGCGAGTCAAAAGTTATTTTTGGAAGTTTAATATCATCACTTTCGTATTTTAGTAGATCAATAAGTTTGTGCATTAAATTTGAACTCAACCAATTATTTTGTTCAGAGAGAACGATTCAATGAATAAATACTTTGAAAAATCAATTTTCATTGTTTTTATGAAAAGTTACAGCCAAAATTGCTGCACATGCAAATTATTATTAATACAATAATAGTAATTGTCGTATATCTGGGTTTAAAAACGTGTTCGAATTTCTATCGCAAGATTAGGTGCAGTACAAACCTTTTTACATATATTACCGATCTAGTATCTACTATATCCAATGGGTGCATGGTGCGCAAGCGAAATGTGTATGTTCAGTCCCCTTCCCCCACAATGCTATAGTATATCTATTGTCTTTTGATTTTTAATGTCGATTTTATTTTATTTTTTATTAATTTTATTTTGTATTTATCATTCCGATTGTATAAAAAAATTATAAAGTATAATATTTGCCATAAAAATATCGACATTACGAAAAATTTCCAAGTGGTGGTGGCCCAGAACTAAAAAATGTTCATACTGAAAGCTTATTCATACTATATGACTCCCCCTTACATAAAGATTTCAATGGTTAAATACATTATTCCTCGTATAGAAGTACTGAATTCTGTTTGTCTTCATCGCGAACTGGTTGAAATCTGTTATTCTTCATCGCGAACTGGTGAATTCGGTTAGTCTTCGTTGCGAACTTGTGAATTCGATTAGTCTTCGTCGCGAAATGGTGAATTCGATTAGTCTTCGTCTTAAGTTTTGAAATCTGTTATTCTTCGTATGAGGTGTCGATATATGCCTGCAAAATTGAAGAGAAAAATATATTCAAGAGTTAACGTTGATAAAATTTTTTGTCTCACACGCGAACGCGCGCGCATACACACACACACACGCTCGCACGCACGCTCACGCACACGCACATACACAAACTTTTTCTAAAAATAGTGTACATTGATTCCTAATGTCTTTGATTTTGATTATCGTTTTGCGCAACAGGCATCGGTGAATTTTGATAAGCTTAAACTTGTGTATTATTCTTTTCAGTAAAACTTAGAAATCCATATTGCAATATTATTTTCTTTTTGCTTTTAAACAAAATCTATACGTAATATTGAACTTTTAATTTTTTCATGTATTTTATTATTAATATTAGCGAGCCAAAATTTGCATTTCAACTTTTGTCAATAGGTCTCAAGATATATTTGTAAAAAATGTATTTAAAAAGTAGCTTACCATTATTACAAAACTTGCAAACCAATTCTGGTGTGCAAAATGCAACTGGAAGTTATAAAAATAAAGAACTGAGACAATGACTTTAAAGTTAAATGAAAAATGATTTAAAAAATGTTATCGCTTCAATTCTAAGCATTATCAAAGCTCATAAATGCAGCACGATGGTTTAGCAGAGTATTGAAAGATCATCAACTATATTACTGAACGAATATAACAGGTAAAACGCCCGAATTTTAAAAGTCGGGCCTCAGTGCGCGTTGATTAATCTAAAAGTTATGCCATTAAGACATGTTACCATAGCTCTGGAGGATTTTATTATCTGTCTTCAATATCATGTCTCCAGTTGCAATAATAAGACTTACTTCCATATAAAACACTTTTATTTTAATTTAGAAATAGATGTCCTATATAAATCCAATATAAAATGTATACTCTGACCAGTCATGTATACTCTGCGCACTCATTTCGGAGTGTAACATAAAATTTTGCGTACTCAGTTAGGAAAATTTTTTGTGAAACCTTTTTTATTATGGAATAGAGTTTAAGATTTAGTACAAAAGTGTACCGACTGCATTCATTTATTAAAATGTGCATCAAATACCGCCATATTGTTTTTTATGAGGCATCGCCTATAGCACCATCTATAAATCACTCCGATGTACTAAAATTAAATAGTTTTTTCATTTCAAGTTGTATATAACAACAAACACACTTTTTTTAAATAATTAACATCATCATCATCTTCTTTTTTCAATTTCTTTTGAACAATTTCTTAAAATTACTTTTTTCTATCGCCTAGTGGTAAAAGTCCCCTTAAGGCCCGTTTACAATAAGAAATAAAAAAAAATAAAAATATAGCGTAAGCTTTCCCGAATAATTATATTTGCAATTTTTTATAAAAAGATTTTTATATATAATTCTTTTTATTTCAGATTTTTTCAAAATGGTATTTTTCTTGCAAAGTTTTTTATATTTATTTAAAACTAGCCGATACAAAAGTTTTAGTAATATATTTCGCTGAAAATAATTAAAATTTGATATTCTATTGTAGAAATATTCAAAAATATGTATTATTTATCATTTTATAAAATTATAATTTTAATTCTTCAACAATTTGATGATATATTGTAAATATTCTTGAACTTCATTAAGTGATTTTACGTTCATGATCACAAATTTATGTATTTATTTAAATAAATTAATTAGTTTTGAAAGAGGCATAGCAGATTAATATAACAGAATGAATTTCGTATTACAGTAATAAAGTTTGTAAAAGATATAAAAGAAAAAATTGGCAATATACTTCAAACGTTTGCTGCTTTGTAATCAAAGAACAAATGAACATAATAAGGAAATAATATGAAAATAACAAGGGTAGTAATGAAATCTTAACAAGGTATCAAAAATATAAATAACACAAAACTACAAAAATATACGTTGAAATGATTTCTTTATTATTATGCTTCAACCATGCCAGCGTAAAATCGCTAGAACTTGAATTAGAAAGCGGTGCAAAAATGCAGATTCAGTCGAAAACACACTTCAGACATGAATAAGTGTATCTCGTGCACTTTTCACAACAAAGAAACTAGAGACGTAATACAATATAACATGAAAATAAATATAATTAAATTAAATAGAGCAAAGCTCGTAGCCTATCTAATCAATTAGTACTCGGGGATGTACTCGTCGTGGTGGTAGACGATGACGTCCTTGACGTACAAGTTGTGGGCATAGAAGGCGCTGTGGGCGAGCTGCCTGTCGAACGGATAGCCGAGGGGTTTGCCATCGAAAGACACGGCTCCGCCGATCACATCACCGATGAATTTGTTCTGGTAGTAGTTGTGGAGGTACTCCTCGTGGCCCTTGTAGGCACCGCTGCCGTAGTAGCCGGTGGCGCTGCCGCTGGGGTACTGTCCGCTGCTGTGGTACATACCCTGCTTGTAGACGGTCTGTTGGTACTTGTGACCAGTTTCGTGGTGCTCGCCGACCTGCTGGTATGCGTACGGCATCTTGCCGTGGTAGCCTTCCTGGCCGTAGCCGTAGCTGGATCCGTGCTTCAAGTGCTCTGGGTACTTCTCGCCGTGTATTTCTCCGTGCGTCTCGGTCTTGTGGACCGGGTAGCCGTATTGCTGTTGTTGGTAGTTGTATTGACCTCCCTTTTGGTTGTTGTAGTACTGTTGTTGCCAGTGTGGGTAGTAGTAGCTGCCTGGGTACTTCTTGTAAAGGTAACCGTAGTGCCAGTGTCCTGTAAATAAAACATTTTTTAGTTATAAATGCTGGAATAAGTGTGCCGCAGTTTGAAAACGTTTCTTATATAACAATTTTATGACTGAACCAACAAGATGTACATAACCCTCCTGTGTACTTGATATATATAATATATATGGGATAGTTACGTATTTTGGACAAATAAATTCGCCCTACAACACAGTTTAAGAACGTATAAAAGAAATACATGTACCTTCGGTGATGATCTGGCTATCGAAATCGGGAATGACTTCGATGGTTTGGTATCCACCGGTGATCTTGTCGACTGGGTTTCTGGCGTACTCTTGGTAGTCTTCGTCTCCAACGATCTGGTAGTGTTCTGACTGGTAGGTCATCCATTCTTCTTCTAGTACTGGTCCGTAGTACTCTGGCTGGTGTTGTATTCCAGAGGTGATGATTACGAAGAATTGGAGTGGGAATCCGCTCTGTGATCCCTTGGGAAGGCTCAACCTAGCTGGGAAGCCATACAGTTGTTCGGGCTAAAGACAAATCAGAAAATCTCAATACAAAAATGGTATGTAATAATAAATATTATCAATAAGAAATAAGTACTTACGTAGTTGATGTAGTACGGGTTCTGGGAACGGAAGGCGCCCTGAACGCGGTCCTTCAATTCTTGGATTGATGGCCAGTCGTAGCTCTGTCCGGTGGCTTGGTGGGAGTTCCTGACGATGACGTTCTGTCCCTCAGTAACTAAAATATTGAAAATTAATTACACATTATATTCACTAATTAAAGCAGTAATATTCTCGTATCCTAAATATTAAATAATACTAACGGTCGTAGACGAATTGGTCAAGTTCGTAGAAGTAGTGACGGTGTACGTTGATGTCGATTGGCTGTCCATCGTAATTGTACTTGGGTCCAACATAGACGCGAACAACGGCGCCTGGTACGATCTTCTGGGCCTGGACGTGGATGGTGTATTCGTATTGCTTGTGGTCGAGTCTCTTCATATGAGCCTTGACCTTGGGGCAGGGCTGGTGCTCCTGGTGCTGTCCAATAGGCTGGGGAATGGCGTTGTCGAGGTCAACCTCGTAGTCGCTGAAGTAGGTGACGAGATCGCTAACCTCGACCTTCTCGATGTTTACTCCAGGTACAACGATGTCATTGTACTGGTAGGCGGGAAGAGCCTCTTGGTAGTAGTGGAAGAGTTCGATGATCTTGCTGTACAGCTGGTAGAAGATGGGATCACGGACGGCAGTCTGGCCGAGCTCGAGAGCCGATGGGGTGTATTCCCAGATGTTGTTGAATTCGGGTGCATCGCCAAGGAGTTGTTTGGCTACGTACTGGAAGCTTCCGTAGTATCTAGGGTTGATGCTGCGGCCAGTTCCCTCAATCAGTTCACCGAGGATGTTCAGACCCTCAGGCTGGTACAGGGACAAGAAGGCACCCTGGGGAGTGATAACGTGTCCGAGGTGGATGGCATCGAGAATTCTGTGCTCTAGAGCACGGATAAGCTTGATGAGTTCATAGTTGTGGTGTCTCGGTGTGATGTAGCTGTGCTCGTCGCGGCCGGGGAAGTTGATACCGTTGAGGTAACGGAGGTTGGGCTTGTAGGGGGTCTCGATGTGCTCGTAGTAGTTGTCGAGTTCTTTGATGGGGCCGAGTCCCTGTCCAAGACGCTCAAGGTTGTAACGGGCGAGTAACTGCTGATGGATGTAGTAGTAGTGAGCACCGTGACCAATCTTGTTGTGTACGCCTTCTTCAGTTCCCTGTTGGAAGGTACCTTGTCCGTATTTGTGTGCATATTCACCCTGAAAAATATACGGAAAAGCAGTAATTAGGAAATCGTTAATTTGCACTAATATTCCAGCAAAGATACTGGTATAATTACAATTAACTTACATATGGCATCATGTAGCTAGTCAAGTGGACGTATCCGTAGTAGGCATTTAGACCAATGTCTTCGGTGAAGTAGGCGATTTGGTTCTCACCATAAGGCAGATAAGAGGTGTAGTTAACGTAGATATTATAGACGCCGTGTTTCTCGCCCTGAACTTGTTGGTAGTCCAGACCGTACTTGTTGACGTAGTCTTGGACTTTCTGGATGATTCTGGTGTCAAAGAAGTAGTGGGGGAAGACTTCATAGGCTGGAGGGAGGATGACGCCGTACATGTCATGACGCTGAAGGACAGCCTTGGAGAAGGCATTGACGAATTGGTCCTGGTTGATGTGGACGCGAGCCCAGGCAGCAGTGTTCAGGAAGGTCTCGTAGTCCTTGGCGCCCAGGAAGATCTGGGTTAGAAGGGCGACTTCCTTGCGGAGCTGGCTGACAGATGCGGAGTACGGAGTACCCTTGGGCTGTACATGGCCGGTTTTGACGAGTCCGACGTAGTACTTGACCGTAGAGGGGTTCTCGTAGTTCTGCAGGTATGGCTCGAATTCGTAGTTAGTGCCGATTTCGCGGAGGTGGTCGTATGGCAGCTCGCCAATGATGTTCTCCAGCAGGTAGATCACATCCTGCTGCTTCTTCAGAAGCTCCTGGTCGGCTGTAATTTCACAAAAAAGTTGTTTGTTATAGTTAAATATTATCACGCGCAGAAAGAGGAAGGAATTTTAAGTTTCGTATAGTTTGCAACTGTAATATAAGAAGAGACTTTTAATCTAAATATAACAGGTGGATATGAATTTGAGTGAATAAAAATATTATAGAAAATTATTGTCGAATGTATGTTTCTTTAAATTGATTTTAGTATTTAATTAGTTCTGAAACATTGTATTATAGATGCATAAACTGCTACCGTTTATCTCGTTTAACATATAAAGCGTTAATCATTATCGAAATTTATATTTTTAGTTCTCGTCAAAAGCTAATTATACGTATCACGGGTTAGGTAATTATTTGATATAGAAACTGTGTTATTTGAATAATGGAAAATTCAAGATTCTCACCAGCGTGAAGTTTTGGCGTCGAAGGGATGGCCGCCGCAAGGGCGAACAGAGCGAGGAACACGATGCTGAAGCGCATTGTGAAGCTGTGCTTGCTGACTGACACCGGTGCTGGGCCTTTTATACTAAATTCATATCGCTATCGACGCGACCTTACGACCCGACGATGCCTGCCGCATACTGCGTGCGAAAGATTACGCTGGTCGAGAAACGTTGCGTGCACACCTATTGCATCTTCGTTGATCAGTGTACCTCGTATCATCGAAGACGGCATGCGAAAAGATTCGTATTGTACAAGTGAACATAATTTTTAATGAGCAATACAATTTTATTAAGAATTTACAAGGGTTTTCGTACATTAATACGTGAGATAATTTGCATTTACAGGATTAGCGAAAACTCTACTACGTTACCTAAATGCACTTTTATATAAGTAAATTTTCGATTGTCATTAACAAAAAAATGTGAAGTATATAAGATCTGTAATCTTCTGAAATCTTAAGAATCAATTATTGGAATCTAAGAATAAAGACTAGCACCCATCGTTTTTGTGAATAGATCCATGTTCTTTATATACTAAAATACTATTATACTAACTGTTCTATTATGTGAGTCTGTAACACTAAGTATGCATTATTTGAGTGAAAAATGTTACTTGTAATTCTAACCATAACTTAGTTTTTTTTATAGAAAAAGCATCCCAATGTACATATATTTAAGGAAATTTAGCTTTGATTAATTAATTCGTCTATTTTTCATGCATTTACAGTGACCGTATTTAATTATTAATAAAATTGGAACAGATAAATATATTTATATAAAACCAACTCCAAAATAAAGCTCATTCTACCTATTTTTACTGACATAGTTATGGTCAGAAGTTGATATACTATTTTTCACTGAAATAATGCTTGCTTAAAATTCAATAGCAGATATATTTAGGAAAGGATAAATTCACGAAAACTACGAGTGTTAAGGTGATCTATAAATTACGTAAGTCGTTTTTGCAAATTTTTAGATCCTTCCTCTCCCCGTTCAATGCCTTACGTAATTTATGAATGTCCGCCTAGACTTTTCTAGGCAGACATTTCTAGGCACCAGTGAATTGTGCACAAAGTTTTAAAAGATTTCACATTCCATATTCCTGACACTCTATTTGTTAGTGCACTTAAGGGGACCAGTCTGAGCTTAAAGATAAATAATTTTAAGCTATTTTTAATGAATTTACACTGAATTGATCATATTATTTCTAACATACCAAAAGAACGAAAACCTAAAACTAAAAAATCGAAAAATCGCTAAATTAAAAAAAACACCAATAAAAATATACGAACATTCTAAAAATAGTATATTTTTATTGCACATGTTCCGAAATCTGTTTCTAATACATTTTCTTCGAAATTTAAGGAAGCAGAAATAACCAGTTAATGTTAATTAAATAAATTGCCGTTCTCAGAATATCGTAAAATAAAGAAATCGTTATAAATAAAAAACGAGTCGATGAATCTTGAAATTTCTTTCTACTTTCAAAAATTCGTTAAAAAGCGAAAAAATGATCTTTGTTTGGTAAAAACTGACAAAAAATAAAACAATATACAATGAAAATAAAATGTCAAAAAACACGCCACGGCAAAAGAAAAATAATCAAAAATCTTACTGAACATTTTTCAATATGTTAAGAACCTTCAATTGTACTAAACATTCTTCAATATGTTAATAACCTCGAATTTTTTCAAAGATATAATAACCTCCAATCTTACTAACGTTCTTCAATATGTTAATAATCTCCAATATTTCAAAGATTTTCTATCATAATGGGCAAATCTCTGGAACTTTTAACTTTTGCGTATCAAAAATTAATAAAAATGAATTTCGGAGCACTGCTGTCATTTTTGGTACATGACTTCGCTGTACTCAAAATTGTAACTATTCAATCATGGACAAGATTTAAGTACGTGCTTATGCAAGTTACAGCCATAATAAAATATATGTATAAGACGTTACAATTTTTTTACTTTTATTTTATGAATAATTTTTTTGTTTGATAAACTCCATACTTAATATATTATTGTTTATTAAATAGGAAATATTGAACCAGATTTACAAAAATGATGATGTTTTAGTAATATTTCTATTTTTAAACTGTTTTGATTGTTTGAAATGAAACTTTTTTGTACGTACTTTGACGGTATTTTATATTCAAAGTATTTAATATGTATATAAAACCTTTTCTATTATTTGAAAAGGTGATGGATTTCAAAAAATAATAAATATGAAATTATTTATTTATAACAATAAAAGTAAATATTCTAAATTTAAATTATTTTATTAGCAGTACAGTATTGTTATAATTGTGACTTTGAGGTTGAAGCGCGCGTGTCGTTGCAGGTGTAGTACGTTTCTACATATACATAGAAAACCCGTAAACGACTGTAAGTTTTATAATATTGATTTTTATGGAAAACGAAAAAATACGTGTCTATTATCTTTTTGTCCTTTATCTGACGGGCCTAATACGGGCGGATTTTTTCATGCAAAGACACAATTATTTACATAGCTTTATATTGCTGTGTTTTAAACGCATCGATGTATATAGGTTGTAAATATATAAACAAAAGCGCGTCAACGGTTGCAACTGTTGCGGACGGTTACTAATCCACGCATTGTGGACGCGACAAAGCCGGTTTTTATTATACTTCTTTATAAATATGCACTATCTACGCGTAGGGCATCAGTTGACTTATAAATTCAGTTAAATATTATGTATTAACGTTTTCGATGCGTGTTTTTTTCTGTTCGTTTTATTGTATCCTTCTAAAATTCTTATAGAAAATCGAAGACATTGTAATTTATATAAAAATAAAACAAACACATCTTCAACGTGCCCGTAGCATTATGATCAATACGCTCGAAACAGCATTAAAAATATTTTAGGAAATAGTTTTCAAATAACTATGCGTGTTTCAGATGCGACATATAAAATGTATAGCAAGATTTGGTGCTTATATCGTTTTATTCTTATGTAGTAGTATCATTCAATTCACATATATTTCTTTGATTCAAAATATATTTTTAAATATTTTTATCAAGTAATTTGCATACATAATTATCCCTCACGTATCAAAAGTTGGGAAAATAACATGCGAAAAAAGTGACATTTTACATGTTTGGTATGAAATTATAATTAATTTATAACAGAAACTTCGTACACAAATACATGAGATAATATTTTTCAACTTCAAGGAATATCATAAGCCTACTTTAAAATACTGAAAGTAATTTAATTATATAAATAATGTGTATGAAAGATCAATAACAGTAAGGTTAAAGTTTCCAGAGATTTGCCCATGTTTTTATTTCCATCATGTCAGAACTGACCATCAATTCACGCCGCAAAACGCATAAAAATATAAAGGCCTAATATTCAACTGATAGGTCAAAATCACTAATTTAAACTATTGTACACTAATAGTGCACGGTGGGTCTCGACTAAGTTTAACTAAAAAAGTTCCTGCATCGGACAGATCTTTGTAGATATAATTTCTAAGATGCCTGAAGAGTATTTTGCGCCCCGAATTAAAAAAATCCCAGGGAGGAATCGAAAATAAACTCGATTTTTCAAATTTCTTTTTAAGGTTAAATGATATATTTGGCTAGAGAAACACATTTTGCAGCTATTTTTTTATGTGAGTACTTTATTTTGATACAATCAATAAGTTTTTATTTTTTGTATATTTTTTCACGCCCATAAAATATCGAAAACTTCGAAAAAAAACGAGAAAAATGGCGATTTTTGACGTAACTGGGATTTTTCTATCATATAGGTCAGGAAAATGGTAGTTTTATGGGGTTTGTCTGAAAGCTCATGAAATTATTTACAAGTATGATCAAGATAATGTGTACTTTTATATATTGCAGAATATGCCGTTAGAAAGAAAACAAAATTAAGAAATGTAGCGATTGTTGACGTAATTAGGACTTTTCGACTATATGAGTCACGGAAAGGGTAGGTTTGTGGGGTTCATTAAAAAGCTTATGAAATTACCTACGAATATAATCAAAACATAATATGTTATCTGTTATATACCGAGAAATATGCCATTTAGAAGGAAGGAATATTACAAATATATTGACTTCCTTTCACTTCAATTCAAGTTATATTCACCAAATGCTGTATTTTTAATTTTCTATACATGTTGGTAAATCATGAGCATAAAAGTATTCTTAAAAGATTTATCACGAGATTCTGATTCAAAATAAAAGTCATCTTGACAAGTTATAGCAAAACCTTGATTCTCTGAAATGGTCAGGCGGTGCGGTAAGTATTGGTCGTTAGGTGATATAATTTAATCTCGCTATTCTTTTCTCTGAATGAATTTTTTATTAGTATTAACTAGGATTGAAATTTGCTTTCTGAAAAACGTAAATATAAAACGTTTTATCAAAAAAGATGAAAAATTCACTGTTGTACTTATTGAACTATTTACATATAGAATAGATAGATATAGAATAAGTATAGTATAGTAAATTGGTATGATCGTCTTTTGTTAAAATTCTTTTCATATCTATTTAATGTATGCGGCAATAAATTCAGAGTGTAAAAAGTAAACATGCCGACCGCACGAACCCACGAAGAAAATCGTGCACATATTTGCCTTTTTTGCTTTGGCAAAACCAAAACAATGGTAAATCTTACTGATGCAATGAAAGTGCTTATAAAAAAGCACTTTTCATATGATTCTATGGACACACGTCTATCTCTCGTCCTGTGTACAAGTTGTAAACGGGATTTATATCGTACTCAAAAAGATCCAACAGCCGTTGTCAAGATTCCTGAGTTTTCTGAGCTTCCATCTATGAGAATGAACACTCGATCAAGTTCTACTGGATTGTGCAGCTGAAATAAAAAAAAAAAAAAAAGCTGTCATATTTGTGAATTAAGTAGAAAATCACCTGGAGCTGCATTGAGATGTTCAAATGTTGGTATTTTACCGAATCGAAAAAGTATACTCACAAATCCAATGAGTGAAAATTGCAGAGGTAAGCTCAAGCTGAAATCATTGAGAAAAATTCTTAATCGGTTTTATCAAAATATGTATTTCAATTTATGAGTAAATACAATTTAAACTTTTAGATAAGGCAACCACATCTGCTATTGAAAATCGATGTACTCACTGCTTTTCATTTTGAAGAGATTATTGCGACAGATTTAAAACTTGCTAACATCATTGTTGGGATAATGTCCTACAGCAGCATGTACCCATGCACTTGGTGTTACGCATCATAACATGAATTGCACCAGTGTGGAGATTATCGCACTGTAGTACTCACTGCTTTTCATTTTGAAGAGATTATTGCGACAGATTTAAAACTTGCTAACATCATTGTTGGGATAATGTCCTACAGCAGCATGTACCCATGCACTTGGTGTTACGCATCATAACATGAATTGCACCAGTGTGGAGATTATCGCACTGTAGAAAATACTTTGCAGAATTACGATCAATGGAAAAAAGCCGGATCTTTAAAGGATCGGGCTAAATACTTTAAAAATGGTATTCATGCTCCACTCTTATCTACCGCAAAAGATAAGAGGTTGCATTTAATGCTTGAGGTAGTGAACACACTGTATAATAGTTTGTTGAAGGAATAGGATAATACTGCTATAACCTGGGCGAAGGATTGCTCTGTATCTCGCGAAGTAAGTCATGGAGGATATGCATTCAACGGTAATTCATGCAGAATTCTATTAGAAAAAATTGATTTTTTACGATCACGAAATCGCAAGTTGGGATGTATCAAGTTTGTTGATGCTTTCGAATAGTTTAGAGATGTTGTAAAAGCGTGTCTTAGTCATAAGCTTGACAATGATTACAAAAATAAAATTGTGGTTTTCAAAAGGAGTTATATTGATTTAGGGATCTCTCTAACTCCTAAGGTTCATACAGTTTTTTTTCCATGTACCTGATTTTTGCGAGAAAATGGGAGTTGGCCTCGCATTTTATAACGAACAAGCTATAGAGTCTGTGCACTCTGATTTTAAGCCAATTTTTGCTAAGCATAAGGTATACAACAATCATCCAGAATACTTGGACAGATTAAGAAGAGCGCTTTGTGAATAAATAGTCTTCACTCTATTTAAAACAATATTAATCATTTATTGTTTTGTAAATTCTTTTGTAAATACTTCAATTCAAATTTTATATTAAAATTTGAATTTATTATACAGGAGAATTTTCTTCTAATTAGCAAATCCCTAACACTCATTATGACTTTCAGTAGGAAAAAATTGATGAAGCACGTATAAGTGCTGTGTACAACTGTCTTCCATGTGTCATTATACTCGTAATAATTTCGTAAATAACAATAGATGATTATTACTTTGAAATACTATTATGCTCATGATTTACCAATATGCATGTAAAATACAGCGTTTGGTGAATATAACTTGAATTGAAGTGAGAGAAAGCCAACATATTTGTAATATTCCTTTCTTCTAAATGGCATATTTCTTGGTATATAACAGATAACATATTATGTCTTGATTATATTTGTAGGTAAATTCATAAGCTTTTTAATGAATCCCACAAACATACCCTTTCCGTGACTCATATAGTCGAAAAGTCCTAATTACGATGATCACTTTATCTTGATCATACTTGTAGATAATTTCATGAGCTTTCAGATAAACTCCATAAAACTACCATTTTCCTGACCTATATGATAGAAAAATCCCAATTACGTCAAAAATCGCTATTTTTCTCGTTTTTTTCGAAGTTTTCGATATTTTATGGGCGTGAAAAAATATACAAAAAATATTCTACACCAAGTTTCAAAACCTGATGCTGTTGTTCAAGAATAGAAGATTAAATGAAACTATTTTATGTATTACAACTAGAAATATTGCATTTCTCTTAAGAATCAACACATTTTTTTAGAAATATGACTGAAGATATACGAATTTTCATTGGATTCCAAATTCCGTGCGCACTTCGATAGATAGTATGTTGTAAAAAATGATAAATTTTGATTTTTTGATCCAGGTTAAACCGTTTCAGATATCACTACACCGCCGATTGGGGAGCCGCTGATAAATTATTTAATCTCCAGCACCGCCATTTTGTTGGAAAAAATATAATAAAAAATTATTTTCTACTCCTGAATATCTCGTCAATAAAGTTCTGTACACAGATTTTCTAAAAAGTTAACCATTTAAAAAAAGAAAATAACGGAATGATACATATCAGTCTTGTATGTCCAAGTTGGTGTCCCCCCTTAGGTAGGAATATGGTGAAGAGAGAAACTTCTTTTTATTGTTTAGTCTTATGAGCTAAAATTTTAAAGACTTATGTAGGATGATATTAATACATTCTATATCAATTTTTAGCTTAAGATATAGATTATTTTCAAAGATATTGATAAAAATAATTTGTTTTTAATCGAAAATGACCAGTTGTCAAAACGTCACTTGCGCATAGCATTTTGACAAAATGTTCTGAAAAAAATTGAGTCACTTTCTTGTTTGACCAACAAAAAAAACTGTTAACAGAATTTCAAAAACAATCTTCTAAATAAAAAAATTACTTTAATTAACGGTTTATGTTCTACATGTACTAAGGTATATTTTCTGAAAGTTTCAAAAAGATTCATGAAAACCTCATACGTAAGCTACCTTTTAAAGTTTGAAAAATTAGTTGCGAGAAAAACACGTTTAAAGTTTCAATTTTGTATGTTATCTAACGTAAACTGTTTTACTCAAATGCGTATAAAAAACGTCGAGTTTTAACATCTGATAGGTTTTCAAAATACTTTCAATTGCAAAGATAAAGAAAATTCACTAAAAACTAAAAATTTTTCCTACTTTAAGTCGACTTAGGCCGTTTCCAAGCAAATGGCTCATATAAATATTATGTACAAGCGCTTTAGGTGACTGAGCCAATTTGTGATTGTATTTGGTCAATCATTTTTAGCGTATCTATTATAACCAGTAGCGTATGTTTGATTTAAAATCGAAAAATTTCTTACTTCGTGCAAACACTAAACAGAGTAGTAAAATTCAAGTTGAATAAATGGGTCATTTACCTAAAAGTGGAAGTTTGCAATATATATGTGTTACTTGCGATATTTAAGAAGCTTTAAACACGTAGCTGCTCTTTACAAGCTATTTAAGTTATAAAAATAGTTATTTCCTTTAAATTTACTGAATAGACTTGGATTAAAAGTTTATTTACAACTATATGGGTACTAAATATAGCTAAAATTTCATTACCGGAACCTGTCACTGCATTTATATTTGTAAACATAAATTTTCTAATCCAAGTTTTTATATAACACAAAAAATGTAATAGGGAACTTGCATAAAAATATCCATTAAGTCCATCAGATAGAATATCGGAGAATAATCGACACGTGTTTTTTCTTTTTCCAAATAAATGATTATAAACAAAGATATAGCAGATTTAAAAGTCACTATACGTCACGATATCCCTTCATAGTATATCTATATAGTACGGTGCTGTGACGTTACGAGACATTTCAACGTACTATACCTTTGTTTATAATCATTTATTTGTAAAAAGAAAAAACAAGCGTCGATTATTCTTCGATATTTTATTTGACGGACCTAATGGATTTTTTCATGCAAGTTCCCTATTCGAAAAGTTCTTAGCGTAATAATTGTACTTGATCTTGCGTGAATATTTATGATGATTCATACCGATTCACGAACCGGCCTAAAAGTATTCTTCACTGAATAGGTATTTTTTCAAAATTAAAACGATGGAGGTCTTGCAAGTTGCTAAAAGACTCTAAAAACATAAAAAATGATAAGTTAAAACGTAAAAGTTAGTTGGATTGTACACCTCTGTTCATTTTTCATACTTCGCGTAAAAGCTTATTTATTGTTATTTTTTCTTCACAAACGTTATCGTCAATACAAATGTTTTCTATGAAAATTAAATAATTGTTTCTGTATTTCCCTGTTTTTGACGGAGTTTATACCTTAAATTGCGTCACACTATACTTTATAATTTAGTGAACATTTTAATACTCCGTTAGTTAAATGAATTTATAATGATTTTATTAATCAATTTACATTAAAAACAGTGCAGTTTTAAAGATTAACAAATTTCAGATGTTTGATAAATCGTCTAGTTTTCATGAGGTGAAAAACGGATAAAAATATCGGTAAAATTTATTCATAGTTAACATATTGATATAGTTTTAAAATTTCCAAACATATTATTTTTATTATAACCGTAATATGAAATAGTGCATTTTTTATGAAAATTATAATTGTTTATATAGAATGAAAATATGATTTCCAAATAATTTTACATAATATGCTATCGAAGTTAGATTGGGTCATTATAATTAAAATTAAATTATCAAGCGAAGATGAAAACCGTTTAGTCTACTCATTACGATTCATAATATTTTTTTTTCGTTAGAGCGTGAGTTGCATGGCTGATATTTCAGTCACACACGCTGAGGTAAGATAACGTGTAAGGAAAAAAAGTGTGATAGTATTATTAATAAGTAATTTATCATTGAAAGTATCTACTAAATGTTTGTGTAACTCCTTAAAAACATTAAAAAATCACTAAAAAAATTCGTATCTCCATTAATTACACAAATGATTTGAGTAATTAAAACATCGCACTGAGGGTGAATGAATTTCATCGAACAATAACCATTATCTATTTTTATACCCAGATTTTTATATTCTGTCATTCAAAACATATATTTTCCAATTGTCATGTGTACTAATAAAGATTTTTTTCTGCAACTATAAACAGTGGAAACATTTTAGAACTGAGAATTTGCAGTATAATTGCAAAAATTTAGATTTGATTTTCATCAAGTTGTTCTTCCATGCGATTCCTTAATTATATCAGCACGTGCCAGTCACGTTTTTGAGATAATTCAGCTTAAATGCGCCAGCGTTGGCCCATCTTGGGAGATTTAATTATAATCAGCATATAAGCTAATATGCAAAACATACGATGTTAACATGCCTTAATATACAATGATTTTATCCAAGAATTAAGAGATTATTGAAACCAAATTTTAAAAGAAATGAAGTATGTGTCAAAAGTGTTTTAAAACAGTCATCAAAAATATGAATAAAAGCATATGCTTATAAAATGCTCTTAATTTTGTTTGTTATTTTTAGATTTGTATCAATTTACAAAAGTATTTCGAAAAGTCACACATGAAATATCAAAATATAAAGTAAAAAAATAACACCCAAATATTCATACATTAAAATCACTAACGATAAATGTTTTATAAAAAATACGATAAAAAAACTCATCCTTTCAATCCAAGGTACAATGATAAAAAGTACCTTGAGCAGGCTGTACTAGCGTATTAAATGAAATTCGCCGTTTCAAACTATATATAAAGAATTGACGACTGCTTTTAGGAATTAGTAAAATTATAAATGCAACAAATATAGTGTGAAGTGGCGAATTTCACCTATCACACCCCAGCCTGCGAACTTGCGTATTTTATAATAAAAAGAAATACTAGTCGACGTATTTCGGTTTGTACTTTACTCCTACGTTCGTACTTTTAATCGTACCCGATTAGTTTTTTAATAAAAAATCAAATTTGATTCTGCATTTTCTTCGCGCCATCAAATGTTGATATCTCGTTAAATAAAGTATTTTTATAACTGTACCAAGCGTTAAAAAATTGTACTAATGCTATATTCTAATTGTACAATTGCGTTTTTTACTTGTATCATCTTATTAAATTAATAAATAGATAAAATGTGTTAAATCGAGTGATTTCTGATATAGTATAAAGTATACTACTGTTTGTCTTTTAAGTATAAGGAAAAGTAACTGAATGTAAATATTCAAGTTCTTGGTCTTCAATTCAATGGTTGGACACATTAATGTCGTACCATTAATGAAAAGTGATTTTTACACTATTTGAAAAGTGATTCTATTTGAACGTGCGTATTCGAAGAAAAACCTCATTTGAAAACAGTGACGACATTAATATATATATATATATTGCCAGACACTTTTGTTCCCTTTTATTTGACTACTTTTTCACGTACTTTGTGAAGAAAAGTTGAAGTTGGATCGCCATTTAGAAGTAGTCGTAACTATATAAGTTTATATATAAACTGTTATATACAAGTATCTATAACTATACACAATTATATGTAAAAGTTTTTTTTACAATTGCAGTCGGTTTGATGATCTGTATATATAATTATATATGATTATATATGTTCGTATACAGTTACATATACAATATTTTACTTTTACGATGGGTTTATATAGTTATATACGATTATATATATTTATATATAAATACATATTGAATTTTCAAGTGTTCTTAAACTATTTTTTAATGCATAATCGATCGGAGTAGGAGTCCAGGTCATTATGATGACCGATGGTAAGGTTTAAGTGCCCTCCGTAGTTTTTGGTGTAGGTACCCAGATGTAAGTACAGGTCAGGCATCTAGGGTATCGTGACCTCGTCATCGACCGCCACAATTACTTCGACACCTTCTTCGAGAAGTATGTTCATATGGACACAAAATGCTATGGAGCGCGGTACCTAGACTCGTCATCGGCAACCAAATCACCTGGACGCCTCCTCCGACGAGTTCATATATATATATATATATATATATATATATATATATATATATATATATATATATATATATACATATATATATATATATATATATATATATATATATATATATATATATATATATATATATATATATATATATATATATATATATATATATATATATATATATATATATATATATATATATATATATATATATATATATATATATATTTGTATATAAGTATATATTAGTTACCTACCAATATACCTTATAATACACTTCGGATACTACTTTTACAACAAGAGCTGTAGGGGTAGTGGTTAACCCTAGTAGAAATTATGTTCAGGTTGCCTGAGCAATTAATGTGTCCCTTATCAGGGTGCCTGACAAGGTCCTTATGAGGTATGTAATGACACATAGGTCAGGGCCTTATAAGGCTGTAGTCTAACGTGAGGGAATGGTCAGGCGATAGTCAGAGTGTCTGAACAATAACAAAATAAACAGCAAACGGATACAAATTTTCATACTTACGAAATTACGTGCTACATATAACAAACGAAAATATGATAAATTACGCTATTTTAGTAGAAATTAAGAACACTTAAAAATATTTGAATTATAAAATTCTAGCTGATCTATTTTAACATTGACTCAAATGAAATCCAACAAAATTTTCTTTCTATTAGAGAAATGCGACTGTAACTTACTTATCTATTTTCAGTTACTATCATCGTAAAGTTGTTTATAAGATACGTCACATGTTAGATCTAGGCATTGACTACTGTACAGGCACCTGATCAGGACCTTAGCTAACTTCGCAGGCATCTGATAAGGGCCTAATTACTGCCTGAACTTAATTTCTATTCAGGAAGGTAATAATTTCTTTGTAATAATTTTCTGTAATAAGAAATGCATAAAACATTGCTAATCTTCAATAAAAACTATTTTTATGTTAAATTTGCATACATTAATTATGATATTATTAATGTATTTAATTTAAAATTTATATACAAGTATATATAATTATATATAATCATATATGATTATATATAACATTATTCTATATACAATTGTTTATAAGTTACTTATACATGATTATATATAAAATCTTTTTACTCGGATGTGCCTTCAAAACTATACAGCGCATCTATACCCTAAACGTTCCAAAGCATAAAAATGCGTTTACCCATTGAAATACAAAATATTTATTTTATTTTACGAAGCTTCTCTTCGTCGTCCCAGCTCTTTAAACGCTGCAGTTGCGAAACATGCCCACGATTTTCGGTATCGACACTGCGAAATCAACGCGCGGGGCGAGATAAAGTTTTGCGGACGACGAGCTCCCGGAGCCGGAGGTGCGAGGGCGCGCGTCTCGCATCTCGCCACTTTTATCTCGGCGGCTCACTCTCTCTTGCTTTCTTTTTTTCGTCTCGGCCCACACGGCGTGTATTAGACACATACGCAAATTCATGCGACTTGCATCACGTCTTTATTTGCGAATCGAATCGAAGTATCGAGATCGTTGGAGATGTTGGCCAAATAATAACGATGAGAAGAAGTGTAGAATTGTACTTTTAAGTGTATCTGCAGCGTATTATGAAAAATGATGAATAAGTGTAACTTTAATAATTAGAGTAATTGTAGATCGCTTTACGTATAAATAAAAGAAGCAGATTTTCTGTTATATTTTATTTAATTAATATTTTTTATGGGATGAGATAAGAAAGGAGATGTGTAGATTACGGCTTGTATATTTTTTATTTTTTAAATTGTTTGCAAATATTTTATGGAAAAATCCATTTCAGTTTTTTCCTTTGTCAGTAATCAAAAGAAGAATTTCAATCGATTTAATTCACTTTATCAGTGAAAAGTTTGGGTTCTCGTTATGAAAAAGCGTATTCGGCAGTGTAATGCAAATTTCGTACGTATGAAAGAATGAAATCGTTTAAATTTTTTTTGTTTATTGTTCATTAATATAGGAAGAGACTGATGTAGAATATTTTCTATAAATATTTACAAACTATTTTAAAAATATAAAACTAAGAGTCGGTAGTGTAGTAATCAACGTACGTATACATTTATATATTAAGAGGGTATTACAGTGTAGAAAGCCATTTTTTAGTTTTATAAATATTTATTTTTATAAAAATAGAATGTTTTTTATGAATATTATTCTTGCATATACAAATTATCATTTTAGTAAATTGTTAAAACATTTTTGGTTAAAAAAATTAAAATAAACAAACGTACACACATAGAAATATCAACAAAAATCTTATCAAAACTCGATATCCATGAAACGGGTGATTATTGCGGTCATTCCTTTACTCTTATTTTACTTTACAAAAACTTTTTCTTATTATTCTTCCAATCATTAGATAAATGATGATGAACATCAGTCACTGTGCTCGAAAATTATTACAGCAACGTTCACATTCTAAAATTTACTCAAATATCCTGCAGAATTCATAAACTTATCAACAGTCCTTTCACGCCTGTGATGTTATGGACGTTCACCGGTTGACAGTAAAATTAGAAAGTTAATTTTCGATAAAAATAACATTAAATGGCAATATTTATAATGAAAACCTTCAATTTATGGGTAAAAGTCAAAAAGTCGACCAAGTCGTATCCTCATTATTTTACACAAAATTAAAACGATTCATCGGCCTAACTTGAAATTAGATATATTAGATTTAACATGTAGAGCATTACTGCAAAGGTCCAATATTATTGATTAATTTTTATTATCATGTGTATCCCGTGTCCCCAACCCTATTTTCTCTGATATTGTTTTAAAATTTTATTTTTAGATAATATTTCAAGAGAAAAGTAGGCAGCAGATTGTTTCTACTTATTTTCAGCTATTAAATAGATTAAGTGTAATAATATCTTAAATTGCATACGTGAGTATTAAAAAATGACTTAAAATCGGTGCCTCTATTTTGGCGTAACGTATGTCCCGTCCTTTAAAATTCATTTTAAATATATAAAGATGTGTAAATTAATTATCAACGCAGGTAATATTTGTTAATTTAAGCATTCCTTTTAATTTATTGATGACTTTAAAAGGTGTCATTGTATATTTTTTAAGTAAAGTCGAATTATAATTGCATCTTATCTTGCAGACCTTAATTGAAGGGCCGGATGTAATAAGGGGACTATTAAACTAACGCTATTCTTCAACACTATATTTTTTGTTTCTTTATCTGAGAATTATTTTTTAAGATAAAAATCACCAAAAAAAGTGCTAGTCCCCTTATTGCATTCGGCCCTTCAATTGATGCCAGGTATATCCGGTGCTATAACTAAATAAATATAAAGAAATTTTAAAAAGTAACTTCAGAAATAATTTTATTGTATTAAACAATACAAGAATCGCGTATTATGAAGTTTCACTTAAGTTTAAATACGAGTAAGGAAGAAATTATTGTAAAAATTGTATTGTCTGATTATTACATGTATCACGATGTTTGATCAAATATACTAAAGTCTACGCTCGTACCGACACAGCAGTCTTGTCGACGCATTATCTCTGCGCATAAAGGGGCAGTAAACCAATATAATGTAAACCTATAAACAGTCGTACTTTTCAGTTGCTAATATCTTGAGTAAAGATCAAGCTAGATTATTCTCATTTCTTTCAATGTGCACAAGAAAGAGATTTGATAGAAGAAAAATACGAAATGAACGAGAAAATGATTTATTAATAATTATTAGTGAGTAATTTGATCATAATTAACTTGACATATCATAATACTTGAAAAATATTTTAATAGTTTAAAAATAGTTATTGATCTTGGCCAAGTAGATTTTCCACATCTATATCATCAATACTATTGTAAAAAATGCATATTTATTAATTTAGTATACTTTTTATTTCTCAAATTCTATGCCTGAGAATTGTCGACTTTTTGACTTTTACCCATATACTTTACCACGATATAAATGTACTAATAACATTGGAGCACAACTTTAAATAACTACATATTTTATAAAAGTACCGCTTTCTATGTCCAGCTTTTTATAGTACTTCTATGGTTATTTTAAAATACATACTAGTTATTCAGAACGATTTAAAGAAAATGTAGTTTACAATAAATATAAATGTCCCTTTTGAAAGAGCTCAAGATGGGGCTCTCACATGTTAAAAATTGAAACTTTGAAGCGAAATTGCTGAATTTTTTATATCGCAAGCGGGCTCAAAATTTTAACCACGTATGAAAAACACCTAAATTGACATATATTGACATATATGTTTTGAAACATTTTATAGAAATTCGTTTTTCCGGTGAACGTCCTTAAACGCTCGGTGTGAAACGTCAGACTCAGCGCAGCAGCAACTTCTTTCACACACGCACATATACGCATACAGACACATACACGCCTATACATATGCACGAGCGTGCGCAGAGGGCCGAAAGCCCACATAAGCACACATTCGACGCGAATTCGATTTCGCACCAAGAAATCGCTTCATCGCTCCTTGTTTTCGTCTCGAGGCGTAACGCGTTATATCTTTAATCGCTCAGTCGCCGCCAATCCCTGATATAATTCTATCACCATTCGCGTTATTCAAATGGTATTTAATTTTCCGAGACGTTGAGCTTTGCCTCTCTCGACAATTTGCATTTTTTGTTGGCTCTCGGAATCATCTTCGATCGACCCTTATTTCCCCCTTTTGTCGATTTTTCTTATCCCTTCTAACGATGTATTTTTTGCGTCTTGCGCGACTCATTTCCAAGCGTCGGCATTTCGTATCTGCATATCGTTAAGCTTTCCGCGAAATCGCAGCGCTTCCGTGCTATCTTCTTCGCTGTTCGTTGTTGTAAAAAATAAAAATGAGAGAAACGCGATTCGCGGAGGCGCGCCCCCTTTTAGCTCATGCATATTTAGGATTCAAACTCGGGAATGACGAAAATCACCAAAGCGAAAAATGTAAAAGCGAGGCAGTTATTTTGCTCGTAGCTTAATTTGCGCAAGCTCGCGTGAAATAATTCGCGTCTACTTTGACTACTCTAGTTGTTTAATTAAAGCAGTTGATTTTCATGGAATCAGGTTATCTTGTTAATTCTGCTTTCACATGAAAGAATCTTTTATACGTTTAATCTTTACTGAATATGTAAGTGAAATAAAAATGTTTTCTAAATGAAAACTAATTTTTAGTTATAATATTAGAAAGGGTTTAGTTCAGTTTCATTAAGATTGATTAATCAAGGTCTACGGTGGCTCAGTTGATAGAGTGTCCGATTCCCATGACGGTGACCCGGAACGATTCCTAGCCTATGTGGATTGATACAAGCATTCTGTAAAAATTGCATGTGCTTTGTATACAAACACACTGCAGACCCCCGGCATCGATTAGCACCATATAGGAGCCAAACAATTCGTAAAATTAAAAATAAGAATATTGATTCATTCAGCAACGAACATACATTTTCAATTCAAAATCAGGTATTTGAAGAAATGATATGTCGGAGAGTGGTTTTAGCAGGTCTAGTATATAAAATATATTTCTTATTACACACAAAATTATAATCTATAATGATTCTAAAAGTTTAATCTGAATTATACAAATAGGGAATCAGCGATTTACAGTATTAAAGAATAATTGGAATAATTATATACTTATAGTTCAAATACGAGTATAATTTAAAATAAGAAAAAGTGGAATAAAGGACTATTTTTAAAAACTGATTTTTTTTTTAATTTTTCGAAAGGGGTTTGAACTTAATAAAGAAAGAAACATAACTTAACGATTCCTAAAAATTTCAAGTGAAATGGTCGTAATTCTGATTTTTTTCGATCAGTCACCAAGTCTTCGTTGGATGAATTTCCCTTCACGACCTCTAGAATTATTGCATTTTTTGACACATTTTAGGAAGTACGATTAATTATTGCTTTATGTTACAATTGCAATATATAAGCTGCCCAGTATTTTGTAATTTTCACTTTTCTTTAACATTTAACACCTGCTTGTGAAAGATGAACGTTGAATCAACAAGTGAATTTCTTCGATTCTGTTCCTACAAGGCGCATCCATATCAAGCCTCTCAATAATCTACCCGAAAATCCGATTATGATTAAATTCGTGAGCGAGTCATTCTTTGAAGTTTAATTTCTTAAGAATTCAGAGTTGAGCGAAGGACCCTTTAGCTCTTCCTTACCGAAACTCATATGCGCAGTATAAAACTCGAGAGCGAATTCGCCGGCGACTTTAGTTTGCCAATTACGATATTGGTTTAATGTTTACTTTAGTCGATTTGTCCGACCACTTCCTTCTGTTTCTACTGAACCCGGATGCCGACGACGTTTTATCCTTATTACATCTGTGCGCTGTGAGATTCGCGGTATTTTCACGGTAGAAAAAAGATTTCGAGTAGTTTTGAACTTTGAAGTTAGATTCACTTATAGCGAGAATCGTTAGATGATTGAGATTGTGATTTTGTGTGCATAGGATGGATTCGTTTAAAAATAAAATAACGTCTATTTCAATATTTTCATATACTTAAGTTGATTGAAATGTGTTTTTAAAAAGTACTGTTGTTTATTATTTTAGATAGACATAATGTTTACTTTTACAAAATGAATAATTTCAAATTTATTAATATAATTATAAATAATTAATCAAATATTAATGTTAGTAAATAATTGTATTGAATTATTCCAGAATCGCATAATGCTTAGATCTTGTTCATTTTTCGAATATTATTTCCACTTTCGACTTATAATAATTAAGTTCTAGTAATGTCGTAAGGCTTTCTGACTCTAATTACATTAACCCTTTAGGTCTAAAGTGTACCTGCACGCACACGCGATTTTAACCAGCATTGACTGTTGTTATTTGATTAGAAAAGTATCTGGGACCACACAGTCACTTCTAGGGGATCAAGAAGAATATGTTAGTGTATTTTAAAGTCTAAAAGGCGGTATTTGTATAAAATGATAACATAACAAAAAAGTAATGTGTATGACAGGAAGCCATGCGTATGGCACAATCGATTTTGTCTTAAAAATTCGGATAACATTTTTTTTGGAATCTTTTTCGTAGATTATTGTATAATAACACTCATACTAAATAAATACCATGCTAGTTGTTAAAATTTAATTAATATAAGAATATAAACACGATAGAGTAGTTTCTTATATCCACCTCGATAAATCATACTAAGAGCCTTTTTTTCTTTCATAAACCATTCGTAAACCATTTTCATAGACCATTTTTAAGCTAATAAACGTCTTCCAATATTTTTTTTCAATCGAAAAAGGACTTTGGGATTTAAACGGTTAAAATGGCTGATAACGTTAAAATTGGTGTTTCATTTAAATATTCTCATATAAGATATTTTACTTCTGATACTAACACTAATTGTTAGTCTGTCGTTTATACTAGCCAATCGAAAATGATCACATACTAAAAGGCTTAAACACAGGATATTACTCGTTCCTTATATTTACAAAGAAGGAAATGCGGGCGAAGAATTCAAAGACTCATATTCAATAAGATTAATTCTTATTTGGTTGAGAAATAAAATCTTTAAGTTTTCGTAATATAAAATTATCGATCTTCAATGCAACAAAAGTAAAATCCAATCTGATGTTTCTCCTCGACAAAATAAAATGCAAACTCTCCCTTAACAACGCTATAAACAAAAAAATAAAATAAAACGTTTAAAAAATAATCGCGCGCTTGTTTGCCTAGAAGGGAAACACTTCGAATAATATAAATATTCCAAAATTACTTGTTAAAGATCCATGGCCAACCGTCTACGATGAGCCTCTACGCTCGTCGTTCCGTGTCTTCCCTTTTACCAATCTCTTATGAAATTGTTGAATAGAGTGTAACCCTGATAATCCTCTTGAGTACAGTGCTACGGCCTCCGCAGAAGTATATTAATCAACTCGCGGTGATGCTTAATTAAAATATAAAGTTACACCCTTCTAAACAGACAAACGCAAATCGTATACCACTGCATTAGTAGAACTTGCACTTATCTATATGGTATAATACTAAAAATAGTTTGTTCATCAATATTCAAATATTGAATTATTATATCTCTTACAATCCATTATTTATGCAAGTCATTATTTATTTTAATTGATATTTACAAATTTCTATTAAAGATCTTGTAAAGACAATTTTAAATAAAAAAATAATAAATAAATAATTACATGAAACTAGTCTACTTTCGTTGAAGTTTTGATAAAGTTACTTTTATTCTTTACTTATAGAGAAGTGGTCTTCTAAACGATGAAAAATAAATATCTTAAATAAGATTAGTTGAAAAGGTATATTCGAGTTGAACAAATTTGAATCGAATTTTCGTTGAATATTGGAATAAGCAAAAATATCTTGAATACAAATGAATTTTATCTCAATTTCAGTTTGCACAAGATTAGTCTTCTTGATTCAAGAGACCATTCATATGAGTGTACAAGTTAAAACTCAAATTTTAAATGCCTTGTTAGAAGATGCAAAACATAATGATTTGTTGCAACATAAATGTAACACCTATCGAAAATTATGTCGTTATCTCTTTTCTTCATTTCATGCCCATCATACAGTTCACTCAAATGTTTGTTCAATCAATTCAACGCTTCAACCAATTCTGTTCAGAAATAGTACATTATATTACACTATTTTATTTTGCGATATTTTCTACAACCATAAAATTCATCACCTCCCAACAATTCTATCCTTACTCAGCCTACACCCTCAAACTTCAAGACAGCGTTCAACGAGTTCTGCCAGCAGTCTACCCCCTTTAAAGAAGCTCACTTGAAGGGCCCCGCAACAGAACAGAACCCCGTGAAAGCAAAAAAGGGACGAAAGTAAGAAGAAACCAGCAGATAGGCAGACAGGCAGGCAGACGAGGCCTCCTGATCAAATACTTGATTAAAGAAAGTTTCGGATAGGCCATCGACGCTGCTGCTGGTGGTGGTAGACACGCGACTGCCAGCTGATTGGATAAGGTGGACGCGAGATTTCCATCCGGCTTCCCTCCCTTCTTTCTTGACTCGTTCCTCGTCTTCTTTTTGGGCAAGCGTCCCGAAAGTTTTCGACTAGCGCCCTGCGCGTAAAACAAAGGGCCGCTAGTAATTCGGAGGTGGCGGCAGGCTTTCTTGAGGATTCTTTGGCGTTGCAGGAGGAGGGAGAGTGAGAAAGAGGCTCGCCTGATTGAATTCGCCCCTGCGGGAATCGGCTTTTTTGAGGTGTGCGCTGCAGCGGAAGAGAAACGAGACTTGATTTCGAGACGTTGGGGGGGAGGGTGGAGGGACTACGTACACCTCAAAATGAAAAAAATTAAACTATTCCGAATCAGCTGTAGATTGGTTAGCATCATTTATAAGAATTTTTTCAATTGTTACATTATTTAGAATTAATCTTAAAATTTGTAACCCTTAGTGAAAGTACGTTATAGTTCACTCTAGTCTCAAAATGTGTAATTGTCGCTCGATGACTACTGTTTGAATGCTTTGATCAGTTATCAATAACACATTTATAATTACCTGCGCTCAGCAATTGCGCCATAATAAAAAATAAATATTCACAATTTTTTACTGTAAACTTTATAAATTCTTCTTAAAGTCTTGTAAAAGTCCTGAATTTGAACATAAATTGATCCTTGCGCATACAAAAATTAAATAATTTATTGAAACTGAGAATATATTCTTTAATGAATTTTGAACAAAAATTCGCTCGTATTTTTATTAATCGATACTGTAAAGTTTATTTACAATACAATTTTTCATAAGAGAACGGTATTTATATAGCAATTTTTAAACAAAATTACATATATATTTTTCAGAGCTATATAATAAATAATCAAGTAAAATTAAAAGTGAATATTAGTTATGTCTAGCTTTAAAAACATGATAGAATTCTTTTAGAAGTGTATGACAATGTGCTGTGCTCGAGGGCTATTTAGAATATAGCCCATTTTCACTAAAAAATAACACATTATACTGAATAACTTTGAAAATATACGCACACACGCACATATCCATATAGACATTTTCTAAAAATAGTGTATTTTGATTGCCAATGGCCCAGAACATGTTTCTAACATGTTTTTAAGAAAACTTTCTTTTTAGTATTACAAAACTTCCTCTAGGAGGAAGCAAAAACATTCAACTTCTTCATGATGGGTAAATAATTATTATCAATGATTTGGCATCGTTATGGCCACATATTGGCAATTATCATATATATTGATAAACGAAAAAAAATTGTGTTACCGAAATGATGATTTGTAACATTTTTATAAATAAGTATTCATTATATTTAGTTAATATCATAATTTCTTTTCGTGAAACTAAATTGAATACATTAGTTTATACTTAAAATCATAATTAATATCTTTAAATAAATACAGCAAACCCTTGCAAACACGTTGAAAGAATATTGTATATATCCCATTAAGGAGGAAAATAATAAATAATAATTACATTTATTATATGTTAATTATTATCTTACATTGTTAACAAACAAATACATACTGTACTTAATAATACATACGACCATTTGCCTAAATCTAATTCGCCTAATATAACACTCAGATGTAAATCTCACACACACACACACACACACACACACACACACACACATGCACATGCACATGCACACACACACGCACACGCACACGCACACGCGCACGCGCACGCGCACTCGCACACGCACACGCACACGCACACACACACACACACACACACACACACACACACAACATGCGTCTTTTTGTAATGCCGTCGTGGCTGCTGATGAAGTTTTGAGTCGTTGAGCTATGAGAAATAATGTAGCTTATTGGGGCCCCAGTATCGCATGTCTGACTGTAGAGGCTTCAGAGTCGCTCCTGTACGTTCACCAGGAAATCTACAGGATATATTAAAGGGTTCAATGTAATATACTGTTCAGAAATATATAATCAGATATTCGGCCTATGGCCGAACAATAACGAATAGCCTTTCCTCTTTCGCGAATTCATTGTCACAGTACCTTTCCAGAATTTCCCTCTCTCCTGGTGATTTCTTTTCTCTCTCTCGCCTGGTCATTCTCTCACTCTCTCTCTCTCTCGCCTGGTTATTCTCTCTCTCTCTCTCTCTCTCTCTCTAGTGATGTGCGTAGATCAGCTCGACTCCGCACTGAACCCTCCTCATCCGTAACTTCAAAACTTCCTTATATGCCAATTCCTTCGTAATAGCCGCCTCATATTTTTGGAACAGCCTACCAGAACACATTACCTCCCTGCCTCCCAAAACTACCTCTCTCCAAACCATCAAATCCTTATTACTAAGTTACCTCAACAGTTGTGATGTTCAGTCTGATCTCGCACACAAGTAAACTCAAAAATTCTAAATACAAAAGGTTCCTAGTAGCTTTAATGCTACGTACATATTACTGCTTTAATTTTAATTTTAATTTTAGCCTTAATTTTACTTACATATCTCTATATTTTTATATTGTTATTGCGTCATATTTTGCGGCCAAAGAGCCGTTCAGATCAGATTACTTTATGTCTTATTATATTTATATTTTTTATTTATATTTTATTTTTTACAGCGAATATTGTTCGAACCTGTACATACTATTGTTAAACACTATTATTGCGAGCGTATCGATCACGTTACATATTATATTATTATATTACTACATATTGTATATTCCTAATGTACATATTGTTCCTTATGCCCTATGGGACAATTTCAGTCCCAGGGTGGAAATAAACAAATAAATCTAAATCTCTCTCTCTCATAGTCATTCTCTCTCTCTCTCTCTCTCACACCTCTCTTTCTCTAGCTCTATTCTTCGTTTTCGTACATTTTACGGGCACAACGACATAAGTTCACTTTTTTGATAACTGAATTTTGAGGGCTTTTCGTATATTTACATAGTATATTTTTTAATGAAAATGCATACAATCTATATTTACTATTTATAATTTTTTTAATATCAGTTTAAATGGAAAATAAAAACGTTTTAATAAGACTTGTACTTCTACAATATTTTTTTCTACTTTTCTTATCTCATATCAATTTTTAATAATAATTAGTATCTATTGTCAATAACTTTTGACTAAATGTTCCAATATTGCACTAATTCTTTTTGTATCTTAGTTTTCGTAAACAAAGAATAAATATTTTAAGGTGATTAATCAGTTTCTAAAGATTTTGGATTTTTACTGCAGAGACGCCATAATATGATGTTATAAATTATGTACGAATATATGAATCGAGACTTTATGTTTCTTTTTGTACACTCGAGAATTTGAAAAATAAGAAAAATTTATCTTGCCCCCACAAACCATCCTCAAAAATGCTACCTTTGACGAAATACTTTATACTTATATTAAATAAAAGATTATAGGATAGTATTCCTACATCTTATTATCATGCCTCTACTTCTATACAATCAAAAATTGAAAGGAAACGTTACTCAGGATTCCACAGTATTCACCAAACAAAAACTATATCAACCTCAATATAACAATAAAAACTGGTAAAATCTCTTCACTGTCCCTTGCGTCTCACTGACAAAACGAAAACAGCGCCTGATGAAGCGAACACAGGCTATACAGGGGAGTAATAAACATCGGAGCAGCAGCAGCAGGCAGCAGCAGCAGTTTCCTTTGAACGGAAGTCGGTGTAAAATCACGTCGCAGTGTCATTCACGACTCATTCTCTCTGTCTCTTTCTCACTCCCACTCTCTTTCTCCTTCTCTTTCTCTCTCTCTTGCTCCTTTTCTCTTTCTTTCTCTGACTCTCTTTCTCTCTCTTTTACACCGTAAGCAAAGCCCCGGACGCAAGTCGCGAGCTTCTCCGGCTTACGGGGATTTCGAGAGCGCGATCTTATTAATTTTCCGTTTAATTAGCGCTTAATTAGGCGACGAATTCGGTAGGTATTCCGCAGCGGCTAAGAACAACAGAGGGAGGAGGAGGTTGTGTATAGTCGTGAACTGGGCTCGTTCACGTGGAAGGAAGAGGACCTGGGAAGAGGGAGAGGATGAATGAGAATGAATTAATGAATGGGATTTCGTTGTGCGAGGATATCTTCGCGAAAGCGGGTGCGTGATACGTTTTTGTATTATATTATTTCGTTGCACGTATATAAGGGTGCTTAAACAAATTTTTGTTTAATAGATGGTGACAGAATTTCAAGGTGGCTATAGCATTACAGCACACCAAATGATCTTGTAATATAAAATTTCTTTTAACACTTTACTGAAATATTATAATGTGAGAGAATAAGAAAGATACGATATAATAAATAGTACATTATTTAACAAGGGGTGAAAGTTGCAGATTTTTCCTGCGAGTGGGTTTATTGCCTGAGCTCGTTTACTGTACGAGCGAAGCGAGGGCAGTAATCACCTGAGGGAAAACTCTTCTCTCGAGGGCAGTAATCACCCGAGAGAAAAATCTACTTTCATCCCGTGTTGCACATAGTATTTTATTCCACTATCGACTGTGGCCACTTATTGACCCTGAAAAGTAGGGCCGACGCGTTTTTTTTTATATTTTTCTGGGTTGATCTACAAGAATGCGTATGCGCGCGCTCGACTAGAAAATATGTAAATAAATAGATTTTGTTTATTTTGTAATTACAATTTCTTTATTTTGTGTAAAAAACCACTAGATGTACATCAATTTATTATAAAACTAATAGTATTGTAAAATAAAAATTGTAAAAGAAACAAATTTCAATTATACTTTTGCCCCGCAAATTTTACTTTCGCCCCGAAAATTTTACTTTTGCTCCGTAAATTTTACTTACGCCCCGCAAATGGGTTTACGGGAAATATATGATACTTTCGCTTCGATTTTCAGGGGCAAAAAGTGGCCATATTTGGATGAATGGATAAATGGAAGTGTATGGGTAAATGAATTGATCATACATAAAGAAGCACATAACATTTTATGAGTATGATTTTGTAATTTTCTAAATAATCTTTTTAGAGTGGATTTAATCAAACAAAGTAAGCTGTTATATTCCTTTCAGTCGAAAACAATTTTTTGCAACGTGGGCTATTTTAAAAATATATGATTCATTTAAGTATTATGTAATCATATTTAAAGGTATTATGTATACTTATTATGTATCAATGTGATTGACTCTATTATCTTAAATCGCGCATGGAAATAAATTCGACGATTTAATGACCTTCATATGGCTATCTTTAATGTAATATAATTACTATTCCGTTCTTTCATCTGAAACTGTAACGTTATCCATATTATATGGTAGCTACTGTGGTGCCATTTTTCGAAGTGACTTTTGAATTTTCATTAAAAGACGACTACGCACTAAACACGTATGTCAGTTTTTAAAAAAAAACGTTAAGAATGAAATAGAAATTATAAATTGCCTAAACAATTAAGACTTGTAAAAACATTGTTGCATAAGTAGTTTTTGGATGGGTATATTGCATAACATCACGGTAGGAATCTGAACAAGCTTGCGCGATAGCCAAAAGTGCAGACTATTCGGGTCAGTAGTTTTGATCAGACTGTAAAAAAGATTGCATTTTATCTTATTTTATCAAAGAATTCCATTAATAATAAACATATTTTTCCAATGAAATCTAGAGCTTTCGATTTTAAAACTCAAATTATTTGTGACTTTTTATCCTTGACTGTTGTCATAGTAATATTTAACAACATTATTGGTTTATATTATATGATTTTTATAAAATCCAGCTTTTTAGAATTTATGTACGAAAAAACCATAACACGTAGAATAGAAAATCAGTGCGAGGGTTATTGATAAATATTTTAAAACGTAAAAATGTTAATATTATTGTAAATTTGATATGCACTGCACAACCCATCAATTATTGTGGTCCATTTAAAAACGGTTGGCCAATAGCTTAATAAAAAGTATCGAGATCCTTTTATGAAAGGTTTTCGTAAAACTTGATGGATGATTAAGTAGTAATAAGCAGTTATATTAGATAATATTTATTTAAAATTCGCTGAACATGTTTTCGTGAAAGTGTTACAAAATTAAGTAATTTATTCACCAAATTTAATTTTTAAGATAATTTGAGTAATTCCTTTTTGAATAATATTCGTTTTTTGACTTATTTAACGCTGTATAGTCGAACAAGCAATAAACAATTTGCTAGTATACTGAATGAAGTGTATGCAATTATATAAAAAAATATGTTTTTACTTTATACGTGTTATAACTACTATAAAACAAATTCCGTAAAAAATCAATTTTTTTGTATCTATGTGAAAATGTACCCAAGCTGCACAAAGTTGCTTTTGTAAGTAACATATCATTTTTAGTATACGTTTTATTTACCGCATTAGAAATCTTCAGTTATGAGGAAGCAAAATTATTTTATCCCATGTAAGAATTGCCATTACTGATGACATTACGGGCCGGTGCTAGTTCTTTATTGCTAACAATTAATTTACTGTCAGCATTACTCCGGCACTGTTTTGCTTTCTCAAAGAGAGAGTTTTGTAACGATGGAAATTTTCAGATAAGAGATTTTAATAAATCTGGATGTTTCTGAGGTTCCGGAGTCAGAAAAATGTGTTTTAAAAAAATGTATGCCTCTATGTATGTATGTGTGTGTATGTGTGAAACCAAAATTTGCGTCCACCATAACTCTTGCAGGGAAGCATGTTACGAGCTGAAATTTTGCAGACATGTTAGGTACATTTGAACTTAAATCTAATAGAAATTCGGAGCTAAATTGATAACATTTAGGACGTTTTTTAATAAAATAATCACTCTTAAAACAATGTTAAAAAAGAACAATTATTTCAAATTCTTAAAGTGCGCGTAATTTCCTTTCGATGTATGTCATTTAAAACTATTCTTAGGCTATTTAAAGATTTTGCAACAAGTAGCTATTTTATCAAATTAAAAACTATTTTTTTCAGCAGTTTGTATTGAAGATATATACAAAATGGACATAAATTCTGAAAGCACGTACGATTTACTTTTTATTTATGTGTTTTAAAACTGTTCTCAACCTATTTTTAATAAGAAACTAGAATTGTGGACAATTAAAATGTGGACTATTCTTATGTGCATGAACCGCAGTACATCTTGAAAAGTAGCTATTTAAAAAAACAAAAACCGCTGCCAATTCATTGCCACTTAGCTTCCTCAAATTAAATTAATTGTTCCAATTGAAATTCTTTGTTCTAGTAAATTAATTTTAAATTGCTATATCTCTTTCTAGATAAGACCTCAAATAGGGTGAGCTTTTTTATAATTGATGGTATGACAGAAAATAATTTTTTAATAAAATTACAGAACGATAAGTATTAATCCTTATCACAGCAATTTTTTCTCTTGGCGTAATTTATTCAAATTTTATAAATATTTAAATCAACTGTAATCAGATGTTAGTACGTACATTCACTGAATTCCTAATCATTTATATTTTTGTGATTTGCCATCATAGATTTGCGAGATATAACCATTTAAACTAAATATGACTTGTTTCGTGCATAACAAAAGAAGGGAAAAAGCCTATCTAAAATTATCGTTTGTAAAAGATAAGTAATTGTATGCTCTGTTTAATGAATTTACACTAAATTTATCATAATATTTCTAACATACCAAAAAACTCGAAAAACTAAAACTCAAAAATTCAAATATCGAAATATTGTTATAAAAAAACGTTTTGATGAATATTTAAAATTTTTTTAATTTCGAATCCTTATTAAAAATGAAAAAATTGAGCCCTGTTTACTAAAAAATGACCGTGTCATTCTCGAGATATACTCGATCAAAAAATAATTTAAAAAACACATAACCTGAAGTATCTTGAAATATAAAGGCCGTTGTGATCTGGGCTTAGAACTCGTTCAAGAGATACTATAGAGCTACTTTGAAAACGTTCAGATCAAATGCTGCCGATTTACTCAAAAATTCGTTACTGAATAAGAATCGATTACTTTAACAAAAATATTTTTCTCTCTTCAAAATAAAAAGATAAAGCTTAAAAAATTTTCCTTGTTACATTTCACAGATATAACCGTTTGAAAAAAAATGACAATTTGTGAATAACAAAACAAGGGAGATAGCTTAATCAAAAATTTGGGTGGGAAAAGATAGGTAATTTTATGCTGTTTTAAATGCATTATCAATCAATCGATGATATTAATTCTGCAGTATCAAAAACCCCAAACCACTAAAACTCAAAAATCGAAAAACCGCTAAGAAACAAAAACGCATCGAAAAACAAAATAAATTTGTGCAACTGCCTTTAAAGAGAAATAAATAAAATGAGCTCTGAAACATTAATCTTCACCGTGTATATTCAGAGTAAAGTTGATCCACATCCATACATACACACATAATCACACACACGCACACGCACGGACATACGTACATGCACACGCACACGCCCATACACACACACACACACACACACACACACACACGCATCCATACAGGCATTTTCTAAAAATAGTGTAGTTTGATTCCCAGTATCTCAAAACATGTTAGTAACATGTTTTAGGCAAAACTTTTTTTTACCACCACTAAGTTCCTTCTATGAGGAAGAAATTTTTTTCGGCAGTTTGTATGGAAGATATGTAAAAAATAGATATAAATTCTTAAGAAACGCGTTATTTTCTTTTCATTTGTCTACTAAAACTATACTTAAGCTTTTTTCAAGATAAAAAAGGTGAATTTTGAAGAATGTATCCTTTTTTTTCTAAAGTAGCTATTATGACAATTCGAAATTAATTTTTTAGCCCTGCTACTAAAATATATAAAATATACGTGTCAGTGTTTTCGAAATAATTCTTTTAATACTATCCTGAATCCTGAAATCATAAATTAATATTAGTATTAATTTATTTAATTCGAATTTCCATTATAAGTTTCTATAAGTTGATTAATCAAGACCTCTCTTTGAGAAAGCATTCTGCTGAGGCGGTTAGCAGCGGTTTTGTTACTAGTATGATAAGAACGGATCATACGAAATGAAATTTTGAGTATAAATGCCTAACCTAATTTGTTTAGAATGTTATTTTAAAATGTCTTTTCCAGTAATATAAAACATGTGCTAATGTTTAGCAGAATCATGCGATTAAGATCTATGTATAACTTAAAAAATTAGTTTTTGAGATTTCGACTCTGAATCTTACAATAAAAGCACCTTATCGTTCTATGGTACTTTGCATGAAATGATGACTTTGCAAAAAATACTTCATCCGTTCATTCACTCTATTATGATACTCCTTTTGTACAGCGAAATCCAGCTCAATTCCAGCAACGGTCGTCGCATTCCTATTCTCGCCTTATATATAAGTTGCACGAGCATCGAGAGCTACCGGAACAAAGCCTCGCTTGCCGTTCTGTGCAGCCCACCCTCTTAAAGTATCGCGCCTATAAAATGAAATTAAACTTGCTGCAAATTTATCTGCCGTTGTCGTTCGTTCTCTTGCTTTCTTACGCGTAGCACATTGTGTATCTTAAATGTACCTGAAGAATTCTGAATAACTCATCGCTAAACCTCTACTTAATTTTGCGAGATCTGCATTTTCGTCTTCTATTTTCGTATTTGTAGAGCTTAATTTCAAATAATTATAAAATAGTTATATTTTTGCCTCATTTATATCCTTTGAGTTACAATTTATCTCTTTGCAAGTTTAATGTAACATATTTCTATAGAAATAGAGACAAATTTTAATTTGTCATTTTTACTAATTTTATACGTATTAATAAATAAATACAATTATAATGAAACATCAGCATCTAATAGTAATTAATTATAACCATAATTAGATTAAGTTAAAATTTTCTCCGCTGCATTGGTCGCTGTTGTAATATATTTCATTCATTCACAATATACTAGTTTGAATAGTTTAATAGACAGTATCTATATTTTAATACCGATGAATACGAATGAGCAATGAGCAAACAATACTGGATAATTCCAATTTTAAAGAAAATTGATTTTATGTGTCGTTTCATCGTAATAATCGTTTTCTTATATAGTGTTATTTTTAATTCAAACTCAAAATTTAGAGTTTAAATAGTATCTAAAATTCTGAAAATGATTATAGTTCTTCTTAATTTTCTTAAAATTAAAAAGTGGAATGAGCCGGTTTGGTTCGCATACTCCTTAAATTAATAAAATTATATATCGCTTCGATAGATTTTGTTTTGACATTGTCTATATTGAAAGCAAAATTTCAAGGTTTAATTAAAATATTTATTTTAATAGGACTAATACAAAGTTTATTTATTAACAGTGAAAAAAACTTCCTATAATTTGTTTAAAACCTAGCAAAGTACCTGAAATAGAGAGTGTTACTTTTCGCGCTGCACTGCATTGTACCGTATTGCCCTACCTCTAATAAAAGAGAGACATGATGTAACTCCTGAAGAAATCTCAATTAACAAAATAATGGAAGATTGAAGGATTGCTCTATTCAAAAACTCTGATAAAGAGACAGAACTGAATACACGTAAAATTATTAAATGTTCTGTAATTACGACTTAAGTACAAAAGTTGAAGTAAAAACTCTAATTAATACAGTCTACAAAACTTATTTTTCAATTCTACAAAAATATATATATGAAAAGGGACAGAAATGCCCGCTGTGAAAAAAAAAGATTGTAAAAGATTGTATTTTTGTGTTGATGGATTGAAAGAATTAGGTACAGTTACCAATTCCAAATAGTATGTACACGTAATTCACATTTGAAATGGGAATTAATCTTTAGTAAATATACTTTATAGTTCCAAATGATTAAACTCAGATTCACCTATTCATCGTGAAATTATCATAATTGAAGAACAATATTAGATAATATTAAGAATTCAGTTATTATACATGATTGTAAGTATGACTGGAAAGTAAAACCGTATTTCAGTACTATCGGCCATAGATGAGTGTAGATTGCATGGTAATTGTCTATCACTTATTAGAGTTCTGCAGATAGATAAAAAGTTAGCCATGTTACCATGAGGGTTATTTTCGCATGAATTTGTGTCAATGCACAATGCATCTTAACAGAAAACCGATTTTTTTTGCGATAAACATTATTATGCTCAAATTTATATATACGTATTATTACAGAGACTTAAAATTTATTAAATATAGCCAAAAAACCAATTAAATCTAGTTACAGAATAATTATATATAAATCAAGAGAACTAAATTATATAAACTAAAGAAATTATTTTTATAACATACAATTCCATGTCGTTTTTACACTCTTATAACAACCGTTGTCTATTTTTCTTCCCTTTTACAGATCATTACAACATCACCAGCACGTACGACAATAATTCCTCCTAATATTGAGGTTGTCTGTAAATCGCGAAGCGTGAAATTCAAAAGAAGGTCGCACGAGCAAGCAGATCGGAAGTGCTGCCACCCTTTATCAGAATATTTGACCACGGATCCTGTGATGCATTGCTGCAACGTATCTTCGACGGGGCAAACCAGACCAGCCGCAAAGGCGTTTAACGCTGGGCGCAAAAAACGCCGCATTCATCATGCGCTTGTAGATAAATATAAGTATGCAGTGGTCGTGGAAGTTCGTGCGTGGAAAATGAAGTGGACGCTGCGGTAGTTTTGTCGTATATATCGTTCTGTGTGTTGGGTTTTGAATTGACGCGTCGTTACTCATTTTTCTTGAGGGGTACTTAAGTGAAGAGAAACGATATTTTTTTATTAAAGTCTATATTTTATGGTCCTTAAGCGGACATAATATATACCTTAAATTTTAAATCAATTGCTAATACATTTAAAGATAAAAATTAGTCGCTCATCATATATTACCTATTTAATCGGTAAATTTGAATATTTTAACAAAATATAACGGAAAAATATTAAAACAAAATTTCTGCGGTCCTTAGGTCTCGTTGATAGGCTATAAAGAATCCCTCTATATTTCTTGGGATACTGCAAGGTTTCAAGAGCCAACATGATCGAATTGGCGTTTTCAAGGTGTTATTATGTTCAAAATTCATGTAGTTATAGTATGAATGTAGGAATTTGTATATAAAAATTATTGTCCAAAGTTATAGTCTATTTAAGGCATATTTCAGAATAGAATTTTATAAAATGAATTTGTTCTCATATTTATAGAATATTTTTAGTAAAATACGTTAATGTAAATCTTGCAAAGTGTGAAAATTAATTTGAAAGAAAAGATATAAAAGAAATAGGTTACAATAAGGTTATATGTTAAAAACCGCTGCTAATTGCGTTGGGAGAATGCTTTCTCAAAGGGACGTCCTAATTAATCGATTTATAGAATCTTATAATGGAAATTCGCATTATAAATTAAGGTTAAAATTAATTCATAATTTCAGGCTTCAGAATAACCTTGAAAGACATAGTTCGAGTAAAACTGACGCATATTTTTCGAATATTTATGTGTATTTTATATATTTTCTAAAAAATATAATTTTTTTTTAAATTGATACGTTCTTCAAAATTGTCTCTTTTCTTGTTGCATGTGATAACAAGACACTTCAACTATATCGTAAAACGGGGTGACTTTGGCCGACTGGGTGACTAGACTAAATTCGATTTAGAAAAATATGGTTTCCCAGTATTTTAGATATTGAAAAAAAGCTTTGACAAATGAGTGTTTTGATAAATGAATGTAGAAATTTATCGAAATTATAACTGACAACATCATAATATCACCGAAATTTTTACCATATATAGCAAATGGCGGCAAACTTCTTTAAAAACCCTCTTTAATGAGTTTTCTTTAAAACGCGTGGTGACTTTGTCCACTTGATTACAAGATCTAAAAACTGCTGAAAGGAAGTAAGCACTCTAATTTTTTATTGATTTGCATCTTATTGCTATGTCTAATAATTATAACAATAATTCGAAGTAAAATTAAAAAAAATTTAACTTTTCTATTGTTTATTATAGGTATTGATGCGATGGTATTTACATTAAGGGGACAATAGAGTATTAAACCTTAAAAAACCTTTTTTTATGAGTTCATAAAACTATTTATATTGAAAAGCAAATCATTCTAAAAAAATCGTTTCTATAAATTCTTGCTAATATCTTTAATATAACATTTGTATAACCTCAAAATCTTGATCCTACACGTTACTGTAAATTACCATTGTCAATACCATTTTTATTGGAGGAATTTAAGGCTTACACGATTCTATGTGACTTGATGTATTGTTCATGTGTAATAAGAATATTGTTAAATTGTTTACATTTTCTACGAATATAATATTGTTTTTTATTTTTGTATTTAGATTATTAACAAAAATTTAAAACTTTATCCCTTCTAGAAAACTTTTTATAATTTAAATATTAATTAATATTACTCAGATTGTACAAAAGTTATTATGCATGGACACAATCTTTGTAGATAATCACCTATATCAAGCGGCCATATGTCAGGAGTCGACTGTACATAAAACCCGAAATTACATCGCCTATAATTATATTAATCTATGATTGTATAACTTATTCTCTTTTTAGACTGTAAATGTTGCATTTCATAATAATTTATGTAATGAGTAATAATGAGTGCCTATTTCTATGCCCCAGAAAATTTATTTAAAGAACTAGAAAAACAGCTTTTAGCTCGGTAAAATAATAGTTTGTAATGTAAATCACACTTTGACTGAACTACAAAATGTTTTCATGATTGTTTGAAGAATATTTTTAGAGCGCACATAAATACACACAAGCACAGAAATAAGGTTCGTATACCCTATTATTATTATTACTATTATCATTATTATCACAATAACAAGTATGCTTAAAAATGTATATTTCATCTAAAAATACATTTCTACTTACGATATATTTACAGAAATAAAATAAAAAATTGGTTTCATAGACTTACAGCTACTTTTACAGCAATTAAAACAGGCTGGCAAATGTCACCCTACCCGATGGGGTGACTTTGGCCACCCTGTTTTTTATTTCTTATAGTTATTATTTCAATGTGCTCCCAGGTATGGACACACCATTACTATCGGGCTTCTACAGCTACATATCAGCATTTTAGATGTTGTATTAAATATGACCAGAGGTTCTTTTTCTAAATCAACCCTCCGAAAGCTTTTGCAATAAAAACGAAAATGCCGTTAGTCTCTGAGTGAAAAGTAATTTCTCAACGGTTTAACACATGTCCAACACATCAGGTAACTAAATCCAAGTTATTCCATGTATGATATGATTTAAAGTCAAATAGATTTAAACAATATCATATTTTATAACTTTTACCTATTTTGGAAGCATCATTTTTAAATACTTAAACAAATAATACATCTTCCTAAACTATAGATGTCTATACGGAGAAACACTTTTTCGAAAACTCAAAATCTTAATTTTTCGTTATTAAGAATAAGATACAGTTTTTTGGTTAACAAATCCATTTTATTTTTATTTGTTATACTAATTCTTAACCTTTTTTCTTAACAATGAAAGAGGTTTCTAAAGAAAATTTGACTTCTTTAAGCTGTTTTAATTTTGTTTTTATCTAAAATATAATGTATTTCAAAATTTGCGTGACAAAAAAAGGTAAATAAGTGCACCTTAAGCAAGGCTAAACGCCAGTATAAGTCAAAGTCCTATGTCATTGCGGACAATAAAAATTTGACCAATAAAACAAAACATGAATCATAAATAATTACGAATTTAATTTTATTTTATTATTACTACTATTTTACTTTAAAGTCATTATTCTCAATTCTTTATTTTCATAACTTCAAGTTACGTTTTGCGCACCTGATTTTATTTTCACTTTTTAAATATATGGTAATCTACTTTTCCAAATACATTTTTTTATAAATTTTTGTTGAGACCTATTGATAAAAGTTTAAATACAAATTTTGTCTCGGCAATAATTATAATAAAAGACATGATTTTCAAAGAAATTAAAAACTAAAAAGTTTAATTAAGTTATAGAATTTTTTTAGAAACAAAAATAAAATAATATTGCAACATAGATCGCTAAGTTTTATTTAAACGTATACATGCATTCGAGATCATCAAAGTTCATCAATGCATGTTGCGCACAAAGATAATCAAAATAATATCCTTTTTTGAGGGTTTTCTGACTGTTCTGATATTTTCTAGGCGGTTGAGTGGGATCTTAACTAGTTCAAATATGTTATTTGTACTTTTTCCTTAAGGAGATGCCTGGGTTAAACCGAGAAAGAGATTTTTTTATGCTTGTCCAGAAAACTTTTTATGTTTAAAAGCAATAATTCTGAAAAATTGTATGCTATCAACGCATACTAATATCTTAAATTTTACCGTCGTAAAACTTCAAAATCATTGTTATAATTTTAGTAAATGAAGCCCGTCTTCTTCTCAACGTAACCTTGCATGTTTTCTTTGCAGTAAAAAATGGCCAAAAAACACAATAAAACTAGGCAAGAAGAGCTTTAATTTAAGCTTTGTTGCGAATAAAAATATTAATCCTAGTAGATATTAATAATCCCATATAATGACTGGAAATGCATGAATATTGGACGGAACTTAATTGTTATAAATTCGATGAGTTCACACATCTCTTTAGTCACTATTTTTAATTGTCAATAACTTTTACTCGGATTAATACTTTTATACGCAACAAAACTTAAATTAAAGCTCTTTTCGCCTAGTTTTATTGTGTTTTAGAGCCATTTTTTACTGTAGAAACATGCAGAGTTACGTTGAGAAGAAGACGTGCTTTGTTTTACTAAAATTATACGTATCTGGGGTATAATGACCCATATCACGAGATAAATGGCCCATTGGAAAAAACTACGGGTGCTAGGCTTTATTTTTAGGTACAAAAAAGCACCTCCGAAAGTTTCATCAAATTTCGTGACCTGGAGGATGTGGACTTTCCTTATGAGTCGTTCTTTTATTCATAAGATATGAGTGGTTATTTGGAATTAAATTCGCGTATTATTGTTATACAAATCTGCTATCACCTTTTTCATAATCTATTCATGTTCATATATCTGTATTTGAATAATAATAAAATAAACAATTGAAAGAACAAAGAACGTTTACAAACCTAAATTGGTCACTTTCTAGTTTTAAGTAATATGGCAAACTATCAGCCAAGCACTACGCAACTAATTTATCTCTCTTTCCTTCGTGAGCCTTATAACTACCCGTATGTCTCGTACAAGTTGTAGGCTATAATCGAATTTTGAAAAAGGTGCGCTCGCCAACTTTTCGCGCCCCGTGTTACGTCTGGCCTCGCGCCCGCGCACGTCTTAATTCGATCGCAACGAATTATTGCTCGTTTCATAAGAGGCTTGTGGAGGAGGAGGATAAGTGTCGTGCGTGAGAGGAATTATCCGTTCAGATAGTTCTACGGAATCTTAAGGTGTAATTGTGTACCAAGTACACTAGTTAAAATAACGACTTTTATAATATTTATTTGAGTATACAAATTATTTATATATACCCATGGAAGAATATTGTAAGGACCCAAACTCGCCGAGAAATTTTTACCGAATGTTCAGTTCTGTTAGATATTACAAGAGTAATACTGGAGTATGACCGAAATGGGCTGATATTCAATAGCCAGTACTGGGGCAATGACGAAAGTTCCAACGCAATCGACGCTTCAAATTTTTAAGTAATATGTTACGTATAAGAAATATAACGTTAATGTTAAATTCTCAACGTTTCACTTAAATCACTTTATACTGACCTCAATCGTATGATTATGTTAGTCATTAAGAAATATTTGTATAATTTAATCTACCATTATAAAATTAATTTTTATCAAAATTAAGATGTTAAATGTTATGTTGAATTCTTCGACGAAATAAAATGACATCTCGGGCACTACTGACGATTCGTCGCTCCAATACTGCAAGTGTTTGACAAATCGGTAATAGGATAGGGACGAGTATACGTCTGATAGATGATTGATTGTCTACTCGTATACAGCAAGAAATGGCCCGTACTATCAGCATCGGCAATTTTTGCATATCTAAGTACTAATTTGACTTGCATAATCTAACTTATCATTATTACACAGCCATTTCATCTCAATTTTAAGGGCTTTTACATATTATTTAACGCTATTTTTGACAATTTTAGACCCCCTCCTACGGTCTTGTAACGCATTTTTACTGATTTTCCTATGTCATTGACACATACCGTAACGCTAACTTCCCTACCGTAAAATCAAGTAATAAATTAGGCGAAAAATCCGCTACTATATTACTTGAAATAATCACCTGAAAAGATCACTACAGGAGGTTCGGGGGTATCACTGGATGCGTCGAGGAAGGAGGGTCTCCCCTCTTTTCCCATAAAACACTATATGGCGAAGTTAAATTCTATTTTATACAAAATCAAAGTTCATGCATGTACCTTCAGTCATTTGGGATTGAACAAAACCGGATTATTTTTCATCATGAAACCGTGGCAACACTTTCAAATATTCTATTAATCAATGAAGAACGTGTATCAGTTGTTAACTTTCTGGGCATAAAAATATGTGCAACTGCTAGTTCTGGTTGGTATTTACATTTGTAAATCTCCAAATTTTCTGAATTAAATTATGTGATTTATTGACATAATCTGTATTTTTATTATTTATTAATTATTATTTATTGTTATTTATTGTTAATTGTGCAAAATGAACATTAAAAATATAATTTAAAGTACATAAAATTATATATAATTATATATAGGGATATATAATCAGATCAGACTGTCGAAAAATATCTATTGTATATGATAATATATAGTTATATATAAATATATATAAATATATATAATTATATATAAGTATATATAATTGTATATAGTTATATATAGTTATATATAATTATATATAATGAAATATAGTTATATAGAGATAAAATATATTTATTTTAAGACGAATTAGGGTCAACTCTTAGTTTTTCGATCAGCAAACTACTTTTTGGGTAAAGAGCAAAACTGTGATTAGACAAGGACAGCGAATACCCTACTAAACCGTAAACCCAATTATTCCAAGCTCAATTAAACTCTAAATCCTAACTCCTACTACCCTAATCTGAGCAATTTGCAATAAAAAAGATTTTTAGGCAATAAAATCATAAATCTTAAACCTTAAATTAAACCATTCCTAGCTCAATGAAACCCTAAACCTTACACTCACTCCCGAAACCATAAACTCTAAACCAAACTAGCCAAAATTAATGACACTGTAAATCATTCTTAACTTCTAAACCCAATTGCCCCAAGGCGATGCGATTAATAATTGAAAGCAATTTAAATAAAGCTGTAAAACTTAAATCTGTATATACCAAATATTAACATAATGAATAAGTATAATTATCCTTTTTATCTTAATACAAAATGTATTAGCGCCACGAAACATGCAACCCGGTATGCAGAGTGGTACAGAGTAGTGACAGGGCAACGCAAGCGCTTCAACGAGGCCCACGTGTCGAGCACGCGTAAAACGGAAAGTCGACCAACCCATTTTGAAATTTGAAAATCCGTCACCGGATTCTGATTCAATATAATCCGAAACATGGAAAAACGTGATAAAATGAAGGTTTTAAAACTTTTATTGCCGATAATCGTGAGAAGACTCGTTATTTTCCCAGTTACCCGACGGCCATATTGAATTCGACAATACTGAGATCATAAAATGTACTGGAGAATGACCGGGAATGTTCAATCAATCGAAATTTTACACTTTGAGGGAAAAAATTTCGTTCAATATCGATTTATATCAGAATTATTCAGAAAAAACACGTATTTTTCGAAATTTCTACCGTTTTCCGCCATTTTGAAAGGAGTGAACTAAATGGAGCTGGGAAAATTTTTTTTCCGTAAAATACAACTATTTTATCTGCTTTTGTTCATAGTTTTGAATGGATCGTCATCCTTTATCGACTTGAAAAAAATAGATGTAAAAAGAAATTTTCCAATTTGTTGGTACTTTTTCAAATAAATCCGCCATATTGTTTTTCTAAAGCATGGAAACGCAATTTTGACCCCACAAATCGGAAGAGAATACTCAAAAATAGTAAGGTAAGCAGGTTTGATTATGATATTTTTCATTTTTCGATGTGGAAGTGAAGCTCGAAAATGAACTGAAAATTTCGTGATCTTGGGCATTAATAGGTTAATTCAGAAAAACGAAGTATTTGTCGTTCGAAATTATCTTGTTTTTTCAGATTAAATTATTTTTCGAATATTTTACCGTACAATTAATTATATTCGTTGAAAGTATTCATTGTCAATTTAACCAATAAAAGAAGAATCGATATTTCGCAATCATTAACTCAGCGTTGATCAGTATTACACGATATGATCCTTGAAGATTAATTATATACTTTAAAAATGTAATACCCAAGCAAGTTAGGATAAAAAATCATATTCCCATACAAAATTCATATTTTTCAATTAATGATTTTCCTTATATTTTTTCCAGCATATTTTACTACAATCCTGAATGGTATATCTATCTTCTAATATTTTTCACATCCCCTCTTAACAGAAAGATAACAAAATTCTTTTTTGTGTGTTTTTATTGTTCAGGTAACATTTAGGAGGCATTCGGAAAATTCTAGCCAAACTACTTAATGTCTTATTGTTAAAATAACAAGGTAAATAATATTTATTGAAATCGACTTCAACTTATTTTCAATGAAATAAATAAAAATATATATTATAAATCTAAAGAACAATATTTATATAAAATTAAAACGTTACACTTTAAAAGCTCGTATACACACAGAAGAAATTAACCCATCAAATACAAAACTCAATATATATCTCGCCCAGGAACATTTTTAATAAAACACAAAATTACATTGAATCATTCACTAATGCCATGCTACAATACGACCTATCCGCTCGCGCATTATCTTCGTATCAACCCGGACAAAATCGCTCGCTAACGCGCTCCTCTCATTCCTTTGCCATTCCCGTCTCTCGCAATATTGAATGTGTACGCACTTCCACCTACACAAAAAAAAAACAAGCTCGCGAGCCAGCGACAGAAGATAAATGAAAACGAAAGAAACGAGAAAGAGAGTCGAGTTATTGCAAAGCACATCGCGATAAAGCGAAATTTAATGCACAGACACATTCGTGCCAGCCAGAGAAGAAGTGGAAACAGAAGGCAAGGACAATATAAGACGCTACTGTACAGCATCGCCTAGACGAAGGCGCGAGAAAGAGCGTAGGTTTGTATGCGAAAGGCAGCGGAACGATAGAAAGAAAGAAGGAGAGAAGCGGAAGCACAAAGAGTCCCGAGGGAGACGTGCGCGCCTCTGCACCTCTTCCTATTTACACAGAGAAGAGAGAGGGAAGGAGGTAGAAAGCGATGACAGGACAATTTGCGCGCATAAATCATCCGCCGCGCAGCCCGTTTCTTTATATCGCCTTAATACGACGGCCTAGGAGTGAGAGGGGGGGGGGGGGGGGAGGTAGCGCGTTATGTCCTCGCGTAATTTACGATTGCTCCGTTGGGAGGAGGAGCAGGAGGATTGTGCACGCTGCGCCTGGAGAGACTGCGAGATTGATCGTCGGGGTATTGGTCGTCAGCGATTTTGGATGTATAAAGTGATTGTGGAACTGCGGCGCGTTGTTGTCGTTGTTGGAAGTTTTCTTTTTGCATGCGTGAGCTTGATTTTGGTGTAGGTAATTTGGATGATTTGTGGGTTGGTACGTATTCTAAACGTCATTTTAGTAATAATAATGATGCTGCTAACTTAACTGACTTTAACATAAGTTTAAGAAATCGTTTATTATAAAATATTACTGAAGTTATGCGTATAGTTTACAGAATACAGTTTGACAAAATTTGCAAAATGATATTATACTTTCTAATATCTCTAATCAATAAAAAACAATAGGTTTATTTGCGTGATGTTTACCTCAGCTTGTAGGATTCAAGGCGAAAATTTCACAATTTCAGTTGGAGAGTAACAGAGAATGGTTTAAAAATATTGTTTGAAGAATTGAAAATGACAGTTCAACTAATAAAATAACAAATCAAAAGGAAGTATAAGTCTAAGGTATAATTTGAATAAAAATTTAATACAGTTATAAATTTGAAAATACATTTATAGTAGTTTATTTGCTGCATGAATTCATGTATGAACATATTTAATCAATAAAAGATATGTTCTATGCAAAATAAACTTAAGTTGCCAAGATTTTTTCAGTTATTTAAACAATTTTTATTGATAAATAAATGTTCTAATAATTGTAACTATAAGCTTTAATAGTAGGACGAACAAACTAAAAAATGAAAACTAATTGACTCAGGAGTCTTGAAATCATAAAAATTCATCAAAATCTCTTATAAAGAAATTTTCATCTTCACAGAGCTTTCTCTTTGAGAAAGTAAAATGTAATATGTGATGAAAAATTTTTCCTTACCTAAAATATATAGCCAATTTATTTGTAAGTTCAAGGTGGTTAGATCTCCTTAAGAAATACAAAATAAAATGAACATTAAGAGGCATCGTTTTCTTAAGTAGATTGCTGCCGAGTATGGTAAGATGTGTCCATTTTTATTCCTTATCCTCACACCTATAAATAAATAGTCAAGACATTTTAAAACACTGTTCAATTATTTTGATCTTCAACATTCATAACCGTAGCAATCTTGTAGATCTTCAATAAAATTGTTTTTACAGACCGATATTCGAAGTCTAAATGAAATCACAAACACATTACTGTGTGTTAATGCAGACAAAGCTTGCTCAATAAATAAAAACGAGCAACTCCATCTCAAATTCTAAAACCTTCTCTACACACTTCGTTACGGCACTCATACAACCTGTGCTCTGCACCTCAACTAAAATTTGCACCGAAATCGCTGGATGAATTCGCGCATCCCAAAGACGCCACACATCTCCTCGTCGGCGACTACACATATACACATGCATACACACACACTCCGTGGGTTAACGAGAGCCGCTCCAAGTGCCGTTAAGGCGTCGCTGGCTGCAACTATACTCGGCTCGTTAACGGCCTTGTTTTACAACTGCTATGAATTACAAGAAGGCGCTGCGCGCAGCTATATACACTCCGGCTCCGCGGCTTGCATTATTTATAATGCGTAAACGCGCGTATTAGACGCTGCGCGCGGAGTGACCGCGTGCGATTATACGGGATTATAAACAGGGATTGTCGGTGTTGAGGTTTTGATGGTTTTTGATTGGGTGGCGCTGTTTGATGGCGTAGTTTTTGCGGCGAAGTTCGAGGAAAGTGTGCGAATGGGGTCGTTATTGTTATGGATCTTCGGAGGAGTTTGGTAGGCGCAGGTTTTTGATGAGAATTTATGCGTTAATGTACATTAAAGGAATGCAGCTGCTCAAGTTAGGATCAACTGAAGATTATGATGATCATATTATTAGATATGATTTGTTACTTGATGGAACAAAAGCCATCTCAATGTAGGTTAAACGTTCGTATGTTAACTTATAACTATTTACATAAAGTAGAAACGATACTTGTATAAAATTAAAATAAGAATCAATGTGTAACATCTGACATATCTGAATATATATTCTCCTAATATATTCTTAAAAACATCATCATTTTTGTAAGTTATTTACTGAGTAGAAACATTCATTTTCTGAATGCAGTCTCATCTTGATTTCTTTGCGAGTCTCATTTTTATAGTCTCTTATATATGCCAAGGTATTTAAACTCGTCTACTTTTTTTGAAGTTTTGCCCGAGACTTACCCGTATTCTCATTTCTTTTCGAGAAGCTGCCTAACTCTGAACATCTGGTCGCTGGTTGACCTGTTCCTTCGAAATCCACACTGGTAGTCCCCGAGGATTTCCTCCGCGAATGATGTGAGTTTATCTAGCTCTCCATTAGAGAGAATTTTGTAGCACGTACAGATAAGAGATATGCCTCTATAGTTTATACAGTTTGATCTATCTCCTTTTTGTGTATTGGGACTATGATTAGGTCTCTCCATTCTTTGGGCATTGTTTCTTTCCTCCATATGGCGCAAATAAAATTATGAATTGTTTTCTTAAGTGCCCTCCGCCCCTGTTTAAATAGATCGACCTGTAAATGATCCACTCCTAGGGCTCTATTACTTTTTAACTTATTGATTGCCTTGCAGACCTCATGTAGGCTAGATTGTTCACTGTGTAGCTCAGCAGTGTGGATTTCGTTATAGTATAAAGCGATTTGTTGTTCGTCTACGTTTACTTTTACTTTGGGATCCATTCACAAGCAAGGGGCAATTTTAGAAAAAATGGTAGGGATCCCTATTAAGACATACGATAACATAAAAACTTCATAGCATTTCACAGAAGTCTAAAGAACTTGTTTTTATTTGCCTGAGCTTCCCCTTAAAGCTGCAGAAGCCGAAACTCGATAATTTTCGCAAATGATTGGTTTACAATTGGTTACGTGATCAATATATGGCAACAGCAAACATCGAGTTACATCTTCGTCTCAGATCTTAATATATAGACGACATATTAGATATTCAATGTGCAATAAACAATAGATTGCCTGAATATTTTTTTCGATGAAAATATATTCTTGACTAAGAAAATTTTTTTTCGATTAATAATTAAGAATAAAAGTGTATCAATTTATTTATTGAAGAATAGATAATTGAAAGTAATCTTATAATTAATCAAGCTATATGCGATGCTGATTTATTAACATGTTTGCGGCGGCTAATGTATGAGACAATGTTTTTTATTTATTATCACGATAGAAAAATAGAATAGTTCTAGAGAATCTTTGTCATGATCATTCTTCCAATAACATAGTAAATAATTGGAAAATTGTCTGCGAAAGTTATTTAAGAACGTTTTGTTTGCATAACGATGTAAGACGTAACAAGATTTTCATAAATTCATGCCCCATATATGAATCATAACGCTGCGAAGTATTAATAATAAAAACTGAGATAAATAAGTAAGATAATTATATTGGTGCAGCTGAGTGATGATGTTACTTATATAATCCTAGGATTTGGTACTTATAAATTAAATTGCATATACTTCGCCACATATCGGTAAAACATTTAAGCTATTAGGTTGCTACGGTTGCAAGCTCGAGTCAGATGTCACATGGGTGACAGGCCCAATATGGCGACTTTCTACTGCGCAGTAGACTCGAGGCAGACATGTGCTATACATCGGTGTGGTATACCCGCACATGGTCACCGATATTACCGACACAGGTGTTTCACACATGTTTTCCTCGAGTCTACTGCACAATAGATAACTGCCATATTGGGCCTGCTACCCATATCACATCTGGATCGAGCATTCAACCATAGCATCCTAATATTTTCTTCACTTCTGTACGAAAATGTACATAATTATATAAAAAATGCTGGACCTGTACCAATACTAGGTTATATTTACTTATAATTCTGAAACATAACGCAACGCATTTATAATATATTCCAAAATGTTCGCAGATTCGTGTACGCAATACTTAACTATATTAATAGTACTCTATATTACATTTTCACTAGAATCTTTGTAGTTGTCCGCACTTTCTATTCCTTCATCGTTAACCTTCATTTTATTGACTTCTTTTTTTTTATATATATATACTTGTTTATTTGCTATTTGGTTGATAAGATCGATCATTATTTTCTTAATGCATTCTGAACGTTGCACCAATTTTTTTAAAATGTCAATTTCAAATGCTAATATTCTTTATACACTCGACGTTAAAAATAGCTGGTCGAATTTATTTGATTTTTTTTCAAATGCTGTAATTACATTGGATCTAATGCTTGTTTTCGCTAACCTCATTGGAGGATTTCTAAAAATTCAAACCAATTGTTTTGTAAACAATTTTCCTCTTCTCTTTGACGTTATCATAATCTGTAGTATTTTCACAGCTGATGAGACCGAGGTAACATACATTGTCTCATATTCGTGATCAAAACTGCCATCTCCATCACTGACTTCGTATTCTATGTCATCATCCGATAAATACATCCCGAATTTTTTCATTTAATTTAAAAATTAACTTTACTCTATCATTCTTTTTATATACGTTTACAATTTTTTATATATATTAACAATGTTAATCTCTTGAATAAAAATTGTTTAGTTGCTGTATCCACAATTTTGTATTTTCTCATTTTGTATTGCAATTTTCATTACTTCACTTATATTTTACTTTTGGGACACTTTTGTTGTTAATTTAGATTACTATTTTTTGTTATTAATCTATTTTTTGTTTCGAGTACCATGAATAAACAGTTGCTAACTGCTTTAGCAGAATGGTTTCTCAAAGAGGAGTTAATGTAGAATCTTTTTTTTAATCAGCACTTAACAAACTGACGATGCAAATTCAACAAAATAAAAATTTATTCTGAAATGTGATTATTTTGTAAAACTTTGGGTCTATCAATTACTCGTTTACATCATAAATGTATACAAAGGTGTATCATATCTTATTTCGATCGTGCATTATTATGAAGAAGACATCAAATAAGAAGACAAGAAGCGTGGATCGCAAGGAGCGCTATTTCACGGTAAATCGTTTTTAATGTCCACAGGAAACACTCATAGGTACTTACTTCCGAACATCTACGATCCTTGCATATAGTATATATACATCCAATAGCGCGAACTTCATATACAAGAGGATGGAAAGAGAAAGGAAAACGAACGTGGAGACGAGTATTAAATTTCATTTTAAATGGCCGTGAGAGTGCTATCATTTCCTGTGTTTCCGCAGATATTGCCATGCGTCTTTGCTTTTTCTCCCGAATTTCTCTCTCTCTCTCTCTCTCTCTCTCTCTCTCTCTCTCTCTGCCTTATGTTCATATATATAGAGTGGATAGTTCGCTCCCTGCGTATGCGTATACTCTATAATCCTTGGTTGTAGAGGCGTAAACTCAAAACACTCTCGTACTCTCGTGACGTTTACTTTTCTTTTTCAATAAGACAAGAGTAGACCCTATAAGAGCCAGAATAAATTTTCAGATTGTTTTGGAAAATCAGTCGTGTGGAACGCGATTGAGGGAGTCCTTTAATCTCTCCAAAGAAGAATAGCAGCTAAGGTTAAAATTGGTTCTTAAAATCACCGAAAAAACAGAACACAAAGCGTATCTACGCAGATATGCTTTTAAGTCGAAAAAGTCTCCGACATTCGGCCGCTTTACAAAAATTCAGTAATACGGTATCGCATATAATTATTTCTTAAAATTTTAATACGATTGTGATGCCAATATGGTTTGTTACTTTTGTCGATATGATTTTAATATATATCGAAGGCTTCAACTGCGGATAAAATATATTAATTTTCGTTTTCAATATGAATATTACTTAAAGGAGTAGTATATTATACCAGCATCATCAAAAGTTTACTTAATTGTATTAAAATTTCTATAGAAATTGGTAATTTGGTATACAAGGGTTTTCGAGGTCGCTGATTACGCATCAAAAGTCAGCATTTCAAAAAAAAAATGGCTTAGCCAGCACGAGGATATTACGAGGACAAAGGAAGTGTAATTGGGCCTAACCTTTTAATACTGTGGCCTGCTGATCTGCCTTGGCATAAATCATAACAGAAGGAACTGGTTACTTGCTTGGCGTTGTGTTTGGGTTTTTAGTCGATATTCGTTAACTATTAAGAAATACGTGTTTCTCGGAAAGTAATCAAGGTATTTGATTTGAATACCTCCTGTATACATATCTAATGAATCTACATTTGAAACAAAGCTCGCCTATGCTTATTTTTCAAATGAACATACGTATACTAAAATTAAAGACTTTCTTCTGTCAATGTAGTAAAATCATCATACAGACAAAAGTTTTGACTTTCGGGATAACATGCAAAGGTTATTGGGATTCAATTTGGTAATCAGCGACCCTGAAAACCCCTGTATACCAAATTTTATCAATTTTTATCGAAATATGCATAAAACTTAGTAAACACTATAGTTACTGCTCCGCTATTTTGTTTTTTGAAATTCTGACTATTGATTCGTAATCAGCGACCCCTAAAACCCCTTTATAACAAATTTAATTATTTAAGGTTATTATATATAGTAAAGTTTGTATTAAAAGTTTTTACGAAAATATGTAGATACGGTTTTTTGGCTGAAAAAGTTGGATAAAGTTATGATTTAATACCAATGAAGAACGTGTGTATCTACATGTATTTTTCTTCATCTGTTTTCTTTATTCCCGGGTGAAGTCGAGGAGAAATACAGAAAATTGTGCAGATATGGTTATCAGTCTACAGATACCCATTTTCTTCGTTTGTAATTCTCTAAAATCTCTGTAGATAGAATAATTAAGACCTAATTATTTCATTACAATAATTACAGTTGGTAATAACTATCAGTATAGAATACGATTTTTCATGACGAATCCAATGGTATAGAAAACTCATTTTTCATACAAAATGCGGATAACCACTTTTTTATATTATCTTTCCTACCTGTATACCCTTCATCGTCATCCCCGCACCCTTCCCTCATTCGCCCAAGTTACCAACAATGACAGGTTTCTACCTATGTCGATAACCTGTAACGGAGGAAAACTCATAGAAAAAAACTTCCGCCAGGATGCGGTACAGTAAGGAAATCAACTTGCTAGTCAAGTATCATTCCTTACCTACCAGAAAAAAACACCGTTGGTGATACCCAGAATAGCTTACAGAGAATAATCACACAATTGAACACTGAGATACATTTCTTTAAGCGACATTATTATCACAGTTTATTAATTAAATTTTAGAAGCGATAGTAAAGTTATAATAAGAAAACCGCTGTTAACTTATCTAGCAGTATGCTTTCTCGAAAAGAGCTCCTGAATTAACCGGTCAGAAAAAAATGGATACATTCTTCAAATTCCAATTTTTTCTTAAAAAATAGCTTAAGAATAGTTTTAAAAGATATAAATCGAAAGAAAAGCATGCGCACTTTAAGAATTTATGTATATCTTTTATATATTTTCAATACAAACTGCCGAAAAAAAATTATATTTTATTTAATAAAATAGCTACTTTTTAAACATACTTTAAATTCATGTTTTATTTTATTAAAAATAGCTTAAGAATAGTTTTAAAAAACATGAATCGAAAGGAAATTACGTGTATCTTATCTATCTTTTGTGAATCTTCAATGTAAGTTTCTGAAATTTTTTTCTTTTATTTAAAATGTTTTTTAAAATGATTATTTGATCAAAAATTGCCCTGAATATTATCCATTTACCTAACAAATTTAATAAGTTCGAAGTTCAAAAGTACCTAATGTGTCTGCAAAATTTCAGCGCGTAACATGCTTTACTGCAAGAGTGGACACAATTATGATGGACACAAATTTTGGTTTCATACATACATATACCCACACACGCACATGCATACATACATACAAACATACATACATACATACATACATATATATATACATACATACACACATTTTTTAGAAATACATATTTCTAATTCAGATTCGATAATGTTTATCGTTACAAAGCTTTCTCTTTGAGAAAGTAATAGGCTAGATTGAAAGTGTTTATTGAGATATACTTAACTGCTAACGTTAGCTAATTACCAACTATCAATGTATATTTAATGGTGATTAAAATGCAAGTGAGAATTGATTATCAAAGTGCGGATCACATACTATCGAATGGTCGCCAGTCTTCCCACTCTCTATATATAAGTATCAGATAGTCGTTCTCTCCCCTCTTCGTTTCTCTCAATTTTCTCTCTCACTAATTCGACGAGAATCTGTTTTACAGAATATATTAGTGTGCTATTATTATCAGCAACCTTTGGCACTAAAGGATCAGTTATATTCTACTGTAAAATTCTATACAGTACTCGAAATTTACATTATATCTTTAACTTTTAATCTCAATAAAATTATTTTTCTTTAATAAAAATTACTATCTATATCATAGGACCTGCATAAACTTTTATACAATTTTTATATTTTATGTAAAAGACCCTGCTACAAAGAAGAGAAAAACTGTTTTGTTCCAATTATTTATTACTCGTAACTTTTATTCAGTAAATATTTTACCGCAATAAATGAAAAGTAGGTGATATTATCGATACTTCATTATAATTCATCCTAATAGCTGACATCTGGCAAACGCACATAATTAAGTATATAAGAATTACATCATTCGTTTCATCCATCAGCTATAAATTATTGAAGAGTTACCATGAACATAGAAGTTAATGAATTATACCAATCACGAAACATAATCTCGTAAAAATTTGAATATTTTAGGTGCCCGGACGGGTACGTTGCCTGGCTAGCTGAGTCGGTAGAGCATGAGACTGAGACCCGCGAGCATTCGCAGCGAATGGACGTGCCTTCCTAACCTCACAGTGCAGCACCGAAGGGTCTTCGTCCCTGCCGTCACGACCATTGCAATTGCCCGATCCACGACCGATTGGATTGTGTGGCTGGCGTTCGAGACGCATCGCGTACCAGTGAGAGATCTTTTAGGGCCAGTGTATTTCCTATAATCGATTCTTAAAAGTGTCGCCGCCCCACGCGTCCGGATTAGGCACGCCGCGCAGTCGCTTGCGTGCGCGTGCCCGTATAAACATGGCGCCACCTTCGCTGAACAAAGCCAACGACCAGCGAAAACGTGGACCCACTGCAGAAAATTCTCCCGAAAACCGATCGACGAGCAGTCAGCGTCCCTCTAAAGTTTCCAAATTTCTTATGGAGAAGAAAGCAGTTCCACTCACTAGCCAAATGGAAAAAGATTTCAAGTCGCTCCTAAAGAAATCGAACAAGGCTCGCACACACGACGCGGCCCCGAATCTCGTCACACGGTCGAAAAAGACAAGTACTGCTCCAGATACCCCATCCTTACCGCCCAGCGAGGACGAGATGGATGGTATCTCGCATATGGAAGAGCCCGACGACAATGAGACTAAAACTTGGCTCAGTCCTAAGAAATCCGTCAGCGTCAAAAACACCAAGACGACCAAGTTCGATCTGTCTGCGTCTAACAAATTCGCTGCGCTAGCAGACCTCACTACCGACTCACAGCGGTCCAAATCCCCAAACACTCGGAGTAAACAGCGGGAGTGCCAAAACACAAGCGGCCAGTCGCCTGACTACGGAAAGAGAGAACGTACGCCGCCCATTTATTGCAAACACGACTCCACTAAACAGCTAATTTCCGAAATATCTAGTAAAACCAAAATTACTGATTTTCATGTTAAACATGTCGGAAAAGACGATCATATAGTGCAAACACAGAATCTGATTGACTTCGAAAAAATCAAGAATCTCTTAACGGAAGCGAAGATCGCATACTTCTCGTTCACGCCTCAAATAAAAAAAAAGAAAATTCTCGTGCTTAAGGGCCTTAACCACGAATATAACAGTGATGAAGTCAAGAGCGAGCTACAAAATCTCCAGATAAATGAGATAACCATAGAAAAGATCGACAAGCTAGTGTTTAATAAGGGCGACCCCGAAAAGTTTCACTACTTAGTGCATCTCTCCCCTGAAAGTAAGTCACAGAACCTGACTTCCATAAAAAAAATAGCGTTTCAGCTAGTCAAATGGGAACCTTATCGAAAAACAAAAGTTTTTCAGTGCTACAAATGCCAGCGAGTCGGACATTCCAGCGCAAACTGCAACCTAGGCTACCGCTGCGTGAAATGTACGGAGAAACACGAGCCGGGTCAATGCCCTCGTAGCAACGCATCGGTAGAAGCCAATGTAAAACCTATATGCGTTAATTGCCACGAGAACCATCCTGCCAACTATAGAGGTTGTAAGTACCTTAAATTAGCGCAAAAAACTAGCAACAACAACAAAGCCGACCGAAAAAGGACGCACAGCGCAGCTGTTCAGCTCGCAGGATTTCCCCCTCTGTCATCCGCTACCTTACCGACGGCAGCTCCGAAGCTGTCTGCTCACCAAGGAAACCAACAGAGCTACAATACACACTTCCCAGCAGCGCCGTGGGCCACTCAACCGTCAACGGCAAGACCAGACGAAGACATTAAATCACTTTTAGCAGGTTTTAAAGACGAAATACTTTCGTCCCTACACACACAAAGTAACTCCATGCTAGAATTAAGTCGTAAAATACAGCACCAAGTATATGAAAATGCCGCTAAAATTGATCATATTTTTAAACACTTAAATCTAGAATGGGAATAAAATACGATAAATTAAAAATCATAGCTGTCAATGTTAACTCCATCATCTCTAATAATAAAAGGTATTCTTTATTAAAATTTACAAATGCGCATAACCCTGATATAGTACTGCTGAGCGAAACAAAACTTAATAGTAAACATAAAATCTCGTTCGAAAATTACAATTTCATTAGAACCGACAGACTTAATGCCATACAAGGCGGAGGTACCGGCATCCTCATTAAAAACAATATCAGATACAAATCTATTTGTTTTGCAAATTTACCTAATAATAATACGCTTGAATCGACAGCGATCCGAATAAAATGTAACAATAATATTAACATTGTAATTGTAAGCGTCTATGCAGCTGGTCATAACAATATAACTTTTATTAGCGAACTTAACAACTTCTTTGCTCAGAACAACCTTTCAAATGAAAATACGTACTTTATTTTAGCGGGAGATCTAAACGCCAGAAGTATAAAATGGGGTGACGCCGCATCCAACTCACGAGGTGGATACCTCGTCAATTGGCTAAACACCAGATCCATCGATTTAGGCATAAAACTATACCCACCGGCAGAACCCACTTTTCCACAGTCCAACTCTTTCCTCGATGTCTGCATTATCGACTCACGCTTAAACATTGAAAACGCCGCCTTAAATAAAGTGCCAGTTCTTGATTACGATAGTGACCACCGTGCTTTACTTATCGTCCTCAATTTGCGGAACATCGAGGCTCAGTTCGACGCACATCCAGCCAAACACCAATACAACTATAAACAGACCAGATGGCCAAAATTTTCGTACAAACTTGACAAAACTCCGGTCGATATTCCCACGGATAGAAACTTAAACAATGCTGAAATTGAAGATTTTCTTAAGCAACTAGAATTTAATATAACCAAAAATATTGAAGACACGGTACCGAAATTTAAAAGCATAAATAGCACGTCGAAATATGTAAATGATAAAATCACCAAACTCTCAGCTAAAAAATCTTATCTTATTTCTCAACTTAACAGAACAAAAAGAACTATGAACCCGAATCGCCCGGACACGCGTGAATTAATAACCATAATCAAAAACCTTATTCACAACATTACATATGAAATTTCTAAAGAATTCTCAATCTCCTGTAATAAATTTTGGGCCAATAAAGCCAAACTCATAGATTACAGAGACACCAACTCTTTCTTTCCCCAAATCAATAGTATGTTCAGACCCAGCCATCAATCTACCATTTCACAAATTAAAATAGACCAAAACAACACACAATGCATCGACCACTTGGGCCTCGATAAATCCAACATGCAGGCCGTGGACGGTAAATTTATTATAACAGATGAAGTAAAAATCCTCGAGGTCATTGGCTGGCACTTCGAGAAAGTAAACGCTGCGAAACCCGACGACCATACGAACAGACTGACATCTTTCGTGAACAGAGAATATAAAAAGTTAACTGATGAAATCGCTCAAAGAAATGATAAAAACATAACCTTAACGACCTTTTCAATTACAAATCCTGCAAACCGACCGAATCCGCCTTCTCCCGATGAATCTTTTCATTTTTACTCAACTAACTATACACACATTATTTTTAAAAATATAAAAAATAAAACCTCTACGGGAATAGACAATATACCCAACGTAGTCCTTAGACATCTACCCATAAGTTACATAAATAACTACACCATACTGTTTAACAATATTATCAATAACTGCTTCTATCCAAACCGTTGGGCCACAGCTAAAATCCTACCTATCCTAAAAAAAGACAAAGACCCCACGGACCCGTCGAGCTATCGTCCCATAAGCCTCTTGCCCAACATAAGCAAGGTTTTCGAAGCTCTACTTAACACCACACTCACACACTTCTGCAACAAAAACAACATTATTCCTGATCAACAATTTGGATTTCGCCACAATCATTCGACTATACATGCAATTAATAAATTCCTTTCCGATACCACCAAACACCTAAATAATCACGAGATGGTTGCGGCGTGCCTCATTGACCTAGAGAAAGCGTTTGATTCAGTTTGGCTCAAGGGCCTTTTCTACAAGTTAATAAAAAAAGGCTTCCCCAGGTACTTAATACGGTTACTTTGGCGCATGACGCAACACAGACAATTCCTTATAGTATCAAACTCCACTCAATCCGACAGAATGTTCAGTATCGAAGAAGGTCTCCAACAAGGATTAGTCAATTCTCCCATTCTGTTCAACATTTACAATTCGGATAGCCTCAATTTATTTAACCTCAATTCTGGAAATAATTCATATTCGATTGCCTTCGCGGACGACTTTCTTGCTTACTGCGCAGGTAAATACCCTGAGAAAATTCAAAATAAACTCGAGACGACGGTGAACCAAATTAGCAATTATTATGAAAAATGGCACCTAAAAGTTAATATTAAGAAATGCGAAACTATCTTAATCCGACTACCAGTTTCTTCCCTGAGTAAAAAAGAAAAAACAAATTGGCGTAATTTCAATATTAAAATCACGCAAAACAACAAGAACACAGTCGTACCTCACAAAAATGCGGTAAAGTACCTGGGCATGCACATTGACCAGCTCCTCAGACTAAACATACACCCTAAAACTCAATTATGGAAAGCGAGACATAGATTTTTAAGCTTAAGTCGCCTATTTTACAATAAATACTTAAACGAAAAGGCTAAGATAATTTGCTATTGTCTCCTCGTCAGACCCATTATTACATATGCATCGCCACTCTGGTACAACCAAAGCGCCGCAGCAATGGAAAAAATCCGAATTTTCGAAAGAGCTTGCCTTCGAGCTTGCACAAAGCAATATCGATCGGCCGAATCGAATTATCAAAAATTTGTTAGTAACAAAAAACTATATCACAATGCGAATATACCTAGAATAGATAATTTTATGACAAAAATTAACCGCAACTATTTTGCGAATGTTAAAAAGATTTCGTCAAACCCACTTATCGTAAATATTGCGAATGTAAATAATGAATACCTAGAAAAGTGTAAAAAAACAGGTTATTTGCCCCCTGAATCGTTTACCTTGCTGGATCACCAAGGACTAATCCAAAACGGAAACAATGTGCCAATTATATACCACTGGGCGCGCCACAACGCCAACAAACGAATACCAAAAGACAATGATTCTTTACCACAGCTCAAATATTCTACCGAAATCCCAGATTGCGACCGGTTCGAAAAACAGCGACTCAATTTCAAAAAATACTGGTGGCTCAGCGAAAACAGCAAATTTATAGACGACGTGCGAAAAAGATCACGTAGAAAAAATCGCGCGCTTCAATGCTAACCCATACAAACTCGCTAGACCTGCGCTTCACAGCTCCACTTAGCGACACTCAATATTGAGGACATCATCTCTCCTTAAGAACTCTGTTGTAACGTAGACTTAAGCTGTACATATTATATTTCTATTAATGTAACCTATTTTAATTTTAAATATTTATATATCTTGATAGGTGACCAAGCAAGATATGTTGCGCGGGTTTTTACAACATTTGTTTTTCTCCCGATGCGAAAACCACCAACTCTGCTGCAAACATTTACTTTGTAAAATCTGCAAATCTTTATATTAAAACGATTGTAATAAATTTAATAACCACTGCGACCGCTCCAGCTGTAGATCTCTACCTGAGACATGTGCGTGGAATACACAATTAACATGATGTATCCTTTTTTTATTCGTTTTTTGAATGTACATAAACTTCAACACATTGTAACAATTTTTCTAAAATAAACGATATACAAAAAAAAAAAAAAAAGTAGAGCATGAGACTCTTAATCTCAGGGTCGTGGGTTCGAGCCCCACGTTGGGCGAATATTTTTGCTCTTTTTCCGAAAGTTCTGTATGCAATAAAGGTACATGAAATAGAACATAAGTAATAATCAATATTTCTTTTTGTTTCCTCAAAGCGGAATCTTTGTGATAAAAACTTTATTTTCTTTTTTACGATGTGTTTATGTTTTTTAGCGATTTTTCCATTTTTAAGTTTTAGTTTTTCGGGTTTTTTGATACCTTAGAAATAATATCAGCGATTGAGTGATAATGCATTTGAAAGAGCATACAATTACCTATCTATTCCGACCCGAAATTTTGAACAATCTGTTTCTCTTGTTTTGTTATACACGAAATCCTCATTTTTTCAAACGCTTATATCTGTGAAATATAACAAGGAAAATTTTTGAAAAAATTGAGATGATTAGGAATATGAAGAAGAATATTCAGTAAAAGTTTTGTGGCTTTATCTTTTTCTTTTGAAGAGAATAAAATCGTTTTCTAAACAAAATCAATTTTTTGTTGACTACAGCATTTGATTTGAAACTCTCCAGAAAGTTAGCTTTTTGCTATATCTTGGTTAAGAGAATGGCACGGTCATTTTTGTCTAAACAGGTTTCATTTTTTTCGTTCTTCATGAAAAAAGTCAAATTTAGTTTGAACGGTTATATCTCGGAAATCTATAATGGTAAATCATTCGCTAAATTTTAGATGGCTCGGAATTCAGTGACTCTACCTAATAACATCTGATTATATTTAGTTTAAATATTTAAATAATTTTAATAAATTACGTGCAGAGAAAAAATTGCAGTGATAAGGATTATTACCTATCGTTCTGTAATTATAGTGAAAAATTATATTTTGTCAAACCATCAATGATAAAAAAGCACACCTTTTTTGAGCTATTATTTAGAAAGAGATATAGCAATTTAAAATTAATTTATTAGAACAAGAAATTGTATATTGTAACAATTAGTTTAGTTTGAGGAATCTAAGTGCCAATGAATTAGAAGCGGTTTTTTTCTTGTCGTTGGGTCCCCTTTATCGACCATAAGGGTACGCCCATAGTATCGGGGACTGCTGCGGGAGCGGTTGTAGATGGTAAACATAGTATAGGTTATAAACAAATATCACCGAGAACGTCCGTATCGACATTATGGAGCTACCTTGTTATTAGTTCACTCGTATTTTATCATACAATTTACAATGAATAAGAAAGACGAAAATCGTAAATGATATGTGTATTTAGAAGTTTAATAAAATTGTAAAGAAGTGTCATGGTCAAAAAATCGTGTTTTTAATAATCTAATGTTTCGTTAAAAAAAAAATTTAAAGAACCTGTCAGAGTCAGAAATTCATTCTTACATGTATATAATCACAACTTTTGCTAAGTTTATATGGCTAAAAATTAAACGATTAATACTATTGTTATGCAATAAAATGGTATGATCATGTATTATTAAGGTTGATATTTTGACCTTAAGATTAATATTTTATAATATTTTTCATATTTGCGTAATATACATAATAAATATTTTCAACTCGTTAAAAAATGGATCCTAAGAAACGTGGCAAATAAACATTAACATTAACACTTTGATTTTTATAATTCAAAAAATTGTGAAATGCTTAAATGAAATAATCACCCTAATTAAATTACTAAATACTGTTCAGGATTATATTTTGCAAAAAATGTCGATTATCCTATACCCTATTCCAAAGAAACAGTTCCAGCAATCGAGACCTTTAAATAGTATATTATGCACCTAGGGAATAAAGTGAGCCAGTAAATGCCTGCGTGTGGTTCGGCGCCCGAGCGGGGCGAGGGCGTCATACACACTGGCAATCCCTGGCTCATTTTATTCACGCGTGCAATATACAATTTTTTAACATATCTACCAAAAAGTTCGTACTCGTTCACCGCCGACAAGGGAAAATAGTGCTACATATTAACTCCCTAACTCGCCTTCGGCTCGGGCACAAACAGCGCGTGGCGCGGCGGGGACTAGAGTGGGGGTAGGGATTTAATGTAGCGCTTTATTCCCGGCTCGGCGGGGATAAAGTACGTACTTTTTCCCCGCCGAGCCGGGAATAAAGCGCTACATTAAATCCCTACCCCCACTCTATTCCCCGCCGCTACGCGCACAAATGGATGTCTGCTGTACACAGAAAAAGGATTTCGCCCTTATGAACGCTGCTCGGTCAGCACGGCAAATAATGGTTCCAGTCACCGAGCAATAGGGTGACCGTCACTGTAGGTGTCGATGACTAACGCTGGTATAAACGGTGGAGCCACTATGAAACACAAAGCTATTGGCATCGTTGATCAGAGTGTCTCGGCACCTGAACTACGATGCCAGGCGTTGTGATTTATAGTGGAGCCACCGTTCATATGAGTGGAATCCTTTTTCCGTGTAGGTTTGGACGTATATATGTATAGTACATCTTATGTATGTATTATAAAGATAGATTTACGAACTGATAGGCATGCATATTAGATACCACGGTAGTGATTGTTACTCCATGCGACACATTGCAATTAACATTTTAAGAGATCCTATTGAATATAATAATTCTGTCTCTTAAATTATGCTTTTACAATGTAATCTTGCATTTTTTCAGATGTTCTTATACAAATTGATAATAAAATCATAAAAATAATAAAATAACATGCTCTAAGCATGCAAAAAAATTAACAACAACTTCTACAATACTGATAAATAAATTAATATTTTAAATGATTTAGAAGCATATATAAACAAAAAAGTTTTGCAAAGATTTACTGAATTCTATTCCACTCTTTCTTTTATCTTAAAAACTTACAATATCTTTGATTATTATAAAAGAAAACGGCAATCAGTCATACCATTTTTGCCAGTGCATGACCTTTAACCATCCTTATGCTCTCAATATATTAAATGACGCTTTTTCTGAAACCCTAAGAAAATCTAAAATAAAACCATAATTTTATTTAATTGTCCATTTAGACATAAAATTTATATTCAAATATAGAAATCAATACGAGTCTGCACAGATCATTTTATAAGTATGTTCAAATTGAAATTCTAATTCACATTTAGTAAATTAAAATCTAGTATTGTAGAAGAGAATGGTACTTCTTGAAAACGTACGATACATATGAAGTATCGGCGAAATATAATCCCTGAATTTAAAAAATCAATTTAAAGATAATCTTAATAAATTATAAGATTTAATTGTCTACCGAATTTTCAGTTCAATAGCTTGTGTTCCTGTTGTTTTATACAGGTATGTAGAAATTTAAAACATATACATATTTAACAAACGAATACATGACTTATATAAGTGAACCCGCGGAAACAATTTTGTTAATTAAGGGTAATTGTTGAATATTATTTCATAGCACGAAACAAACAAGATGATTCAACGTTACCAAACTAAATGACTTAGGTATCTATACAATATCAGATGAACAATAATTAACAAAAAGAAATGTTTTTCATATCTTAATAGTTGGTATACCTTATGTTTCGCTCAGAATCGAAACAAAACAATCATTCAATGTTCATTTAAATCGTAATTTAGGAGTAGTGTTTTCATACCAAGTAATATAATATAATATATAAGCTATCGCTTATAATTTAATATAATTTAATATAATAAAATTTAACGATGAAATAAAAAAAAATGTAACAAAGTAATACTTTATTTTGAGAATACAAAAACTACTATAGTACGAAAAGCAAACTATTCGTAATTTAAAAAAAAATGGCTCCAGGGGGGATCGAACCCACGACCTTCGCGTTATTAGCACGACGCTCTAACCAACTGAGCTATGGAGCCGGTGTTGCGTCGTTGATTCTATGTACTATGTAATATTTTTGTTTATATACAGATTTAATATATAAATTTTTATAATGTTAATCATAAAATTCTAATAATTATTACGCGATTTCATTGCCGTTCATACGCCGTACATACGCGTGCCCATACATATACATACACGCATACGTACACGCACACGCATACTCACATGCACACGTACACGCATCCACAAAGACATACACACAATCACACGCGTGCGCATGCATGCACGCACACACACAAGAACGTACTCACGCACGCACGCATGTAACCTCACACACAGCCACACTTACACCTACACACAGCCACACACACTCACAACACACAATACACACACCCACACTCACACATACATATGCACACACACGCGCGCATAGACACACATTCACACTCACATTCACATATGCACACACGTACTCACACACACACACACACACATATGCGCACACACATGCACACACACGCATATTCACGCACACACACACACGCACGCACGCATGCACACACACACACACACACACACACTCATAGTATGCATAGACGCACACATCTGCACCCACATACACATACTCATATACACATATGAGCACACACTGGCGCGCACACCTGCCCACGTTAAATCTATTAGAGTGATACTCCCGTCGTTCGGAGTGGTGAAAAGTGCATGGAGTTATACAAATGATATGCATTTTCAAATATCCATGTATTCTCGAATAAACAACATCGAGACGCTTGAGACTAAAGTATATTTAAAATTACGTTTTTTATATATTCATTTGCACGTTACCTAATTACTTAATGATGTCTTACTGAATTAATTTTCATTAAAACGTACCTATATGTCGCTACAACAAAAAACATTGACAATGTCTTTATTATGAAATGATAAATAAAGAAATTAAAAAAAAATTACATGGACAGATTAATGTCGAATATTTTAAATAAATTGTTATTATGAGAGCATTTAAAAGTTGCACCTTTAGCAAGTATTAATAATGTTAAATATAGTAAAAAATGTTTTGTATTTTTTAATGCATTCGTTTTGAGGTACTACAATTATTTCTACTAGTATTGATTATATCACATGTTTGATGCAATAATTGAAAAGTTTGATTCTTTTTAGGTCTATTACAAAAAAGTTTTCGATACGACCAATTGTTGCTGGAAAATGAATTTTGCAACTAAGAGGTTGATTCATCGCAGCGGCAGCTTGATAACGCTTCCTCGAATTCTACTATGTATAATGCTGATTTTTAGCTAACACGATTGTCGAACTATGAGGAAAGAAACTCCACTTAACTTAAGTGTTAAATATTAACCGAAATAACTCTCAAGTTAAATGATACTTTCAGTGTTATTTTGAGTGTTCATTTGGAGTGTAAACACTCAAATTTTGAGTCTATTTTCGTAACTGTCATATTATCTCAAAAACATTTTTCACCATTACAAAACTTGTATGAGAAAGTGAACGAGTCAAACTTCATCTAGCAGTCGTCGATCGTCAACCAGGATCCGCAACACTTGTTACCCAAACTCCGCACATATCATCTCTCCACACCCATCACAAACAATTATAATTCTCGCCAACTCATAACGCTGTCGAATCCAGTGATACACACACGTATACACATACTCAGACGCGTACCAAGCCTCCGAAATTCGCGCATCGCCGGACATCCGTCCGTCCTATCCGCGCGAGAATCGGAAATGAACGGCTAATTAGAGGGACTTAGTCGCCTGAACGCTTGAAGAGTTTCGATGCGTTAGCTCTCCCAGTTTGTTGCGTTTGTCTCTCTTCCCTCATCCTCTACAAAACGAGAACGAGAAACAACGTCGAGTGCACAGGCGAGTAGCTACTACTACTCGTAACAAGGGCTAGTTAGAAGCGCGCGACAATGGCGGCAAATTTAGCGCGCGTATTATATTGTACACACGAAGAGAGAGTTTTGCATCGCAGGCGTCTCTGGTCCAGAGGAGGGAGAAGAGGAAGTCCTGGACTGCCACTGCTGCTTTTCTCTGGAGTGCGCAGAAGTGAGAGAGCGAGAGATGGGTAATGATGGCTAATTCGTGGCGTTTGTTTGGACGCTTGAAAGGAGAGTGAGAGAGTGAAAGCATCGATTATGCCACTTCGAGCGGGGCTTGAGGATGCATAATGGTGAGAGATACTTTTGAGGGGTGTTGAGTGGGATGCTTTATTGGAGGAGATTTTTTTGGAGCTTGTTATATGGTGTGGCACGTTTAGTAGGGTAGGCTTTGATGATGGATATAAATAGGCTACTTAAATCAGAAAATTTTTACTGGATGGGGATTGGGTCCTTAAAGTAAGGGCACATTGATTATTCTTAATCTTTTCAAAGGTATTATTGATATTAGATTTTTTTCAATACAATTAAAATTTGTAATTTACTAAAGGTTTTCATTGCTTTTGTAATAAGAAAAGTATTTCATGTATTAGACGTGCATGAGCATCCTGGAATGATTAGTTTTATCGTAATATCTTTAAAACCTTATTTTTTAATCAAAATCATTTCTGCATTGTACTAATTTTTTAGACTCTTTGAAACTTTATTACAATACTTATTTCAGTATAAAAAATAAAAGAAGAGACATATTCTTTCGTTTACAAACAAATGTTATTTATTTAAAATTTTGTCTTAAAAGCTTTGTCCCTTATACTAAAAGAAGCATCTAAGCCAGAACGAATAAAAACACAAATTTAAATTTAGATTAAAATCTGTTATCTTTATTTAAGTAAACTGCATAATCCATAACCTTACCGTAAGAGAATTACATGGACAAATACTGTCTAAAATTTTAAGACGAAATTCTTAGTGGCACATAATTTATTGGCAGGTTCGTCACCGATGATCTCTCATCAAAGTTCAGTTCCTATGAATTATGAAGATTATGTTTATAATTACACCGAGCACTGACTTTCGCGCATCATTATGTATTTATAACATTTAATTTGTTGCGGATATTGAATTGAGAAAAAAATTTGATTAGATCCCTTCTGTTTAAACTTATGACAATTATCGTCTAATTGTTTTTTAAAAATAAAAGTAATTATTTACTTTCTGCATGATTCGTCTGGTATAGTGGTATAGGATGAATTATTGCTTATTTGAATATTAATTAATTTATTTATTTATTTATCTATTATTTATAAACGGGCTTTTGCCCTTTACAATTAGTTAATTAGTGATCTTTATAGGATTAATCATTTTTGAAATTATTATATTATCAGACAATTTGATTTTTTGATTTCACTAATATCTATATGGTCTTAAATTTTATCTTTTTTAGCTTGAAATTTGTCAATACTTACTAATACTTACCGATTGCTCTGCTACTATGTAGAGGCGCCTGACGTATAACCTTATATTTACTAGTACACCACTATCAATCATCAGATTATCAAAACGCAATTTAAGCTAAATAAATTGGAACAATTTATTTTATCTTTGATATTCTAAGAAATTAATTTTAAAATGATATATCTCTTTCGAATCAATAGGTCAAAAAGGTGTGCTTTTTTATTATCAATGATATATTAGAGGAAAAAAAACTATGGCACTGTACCCACAAAAAAATTATAAGCTTATGTTCATAAGTTGCGTTATCAATTTCAGAGTATTATAAAATAGGAAAACGGTTATAAAACAAAAGCGAGTCAATGAATATTAAAATTTCTTTTTAATTTCGAATATTCATTAAAAAGCGAAAAAAATGAGCCCTGTTTGTAAAAAATGACCGTGTCATTCTCGAGATATAAGCTATAAAAAAAATTTCAAAAATTTTTAAACACCAACATTACTTTCCCTTTTTCTAAATAAAATCCATAATAAACCAACTCCAAACCTCATAAAGAGCGTAACCCGAGAAAAAGACTTCCGAGGCAAACGGTCCTCTAGCTTGAGCACGATATTGCGACAAGGAATTCCCGTGTAAAGCGCCTCGTTCCTCGCTACGGCCCGTAGCTCGTTCTTTGACAGACAAGTTTGATTTCCGGCTCTGCCGCTGGCATTAATGCCACAGCCGTCATAACGCCTGCGTCGTCGCTGCCGAGGAAATAATTTCGCTAGACGATTCGCGGCGGCAGTGGCGGAGACGGTGGCGGCGGCGGAAATTTCCGCGAGCGCGAGCGCGATACTCAGGTTAAATGATTTCCATCGACAGCAGCGCCGGTGCTGCTGCTGTAACGCTCGGAAAAATTCATTTACTTCTCCAAGCAATGGCTGTTGCTACCGAACTGCTTTTTTTTGCTTCTTTCCGCTTTGAGGCGGGAAGGAGTGTCGCGAGTTTTGCAGTAAAATCGAGCGCTCGGAGAGACTTGTTGCGATTCGAATTTATGCGCGATGTAATGGATTTAGCGTGCGTTGTAATCATGGAGAAAGGAATTGATGAGTTAACCGGATCTTTATTTGTATGAATCTAAATTACGCTTCAATTACTTGTTAAAATATGTCCAGTTTTTGTACATTTGAATGATTGTTGTTAACTACTTGAGCATAATGCTTGTTTAATATGTTAACTCTATAGAATGAGTGGTCTGGCTATAAAAATAAAACCGTTGGACCTTAATTTTTTAATTCTTTTTAAACGAAAGGTTATTGAGTGTTCTTTAATAATTTTAGGAAAAACAAATTCTTACGCAAATTTTAATATTTTTTAAAACATTTTCAGATTACGATTTTTTGCCATGGCAATAGCGTTGTGAAAAGGTATGGTTACCTAATTAGCAATTGCAGCAAAACTATTGAATATTTTATCTTTAACTTTGCAGTGATAAGGAATAGTTGCTTTAACAGTAAAAATTTTTCCTTATAGTCCGACAATCGCGTTTGCCAAAATTCGACATTAAATGTAGTAGTATAATTCGAGGATGCATAACCAAGCGGCCGCTGCGGCGGATCAGTCTCTTAGTAGATGGCAAACTTTTTCATTTAATAGACCTAAAATGAATCAAACTTTTAAATTATGGTATCAAACAAGTTTTACTATTTTTAACATTATAAATTCTTGCTAAAAGTGTAACTTTTAAATGCTCACGTTGTAATAATTTATTTACAATATTCAACATTAATCTGTTCATGTAATTTTTTTAATATCTTATTTGCCATTTCATCATAAAAACATTCTGAATATTTTTTGTTGTACGGGCATGTAGGTACGTTTTACTAAAAATAAATTCAGTAAGATGTTATTAAATAATTAAGATGTTATTAAATTAATACATAAAAAACGTAATTTTTAATATACTTTATTCTCAAACGTCTCGATGTTGTTTGTTAAAGAATACATGGATACTTCCAAATGCAAATCATTGCTGTTATTTGTATACGATTTTTGCCACTCCTAACGAGTGGAGTATCACTCTAATAGATTTAACTTGGGCAAGTGTGCGTGCCAGTGTGTGCTCATATGTGTATATGAGTACGTGTATATGTGCGTGCACGTGTATGCGTCTATGCATACTATGAGTGTGAGTGTGCGTGTATGGGTGCGTGTGTATGTGTGTATGTGTATGTGTGTATGGGTGTGCGTATGTATGTGTAAGTGTGGATGTGTGTGTGTGTATGTGTGTATTGTGTTTTGTGTGCAGTCGCATGCGTGCATGCGTGAGTGTGTTTTTGTGTGTGTGTGTGCGTGCGTGCATGCGTGCGCGTGTGATTGGGTGTGTGTCTTTGTGGGTGCGCGTACGTGCAGTGCGTATGTGTATGCGTGTGTGCGTACGTGTAGGTGTGTGTGTATATGTGGGTGCGCGTATGTATGTGCATGGTATTTAAGCGTGCATATGTGTTTACATGTGTACATGTTCGTATGTTTCTTGGCGAAAGCACTTGCTTGTATCCGAAGTATTACTAGAAAATTGCGGATTCTTCGTACTCTTCGAATTAATACATTGAAAATAGTAGCGGTAATGAAATCGCGCAAAAATTATCAGAATTTTATGATTTACATTATAAAAACTAATATGTTAAATCTGTATAAAAACAAGAACATTATATAGTACATAGAATCAAAGGCGCAACACCGGCTCCATAGCTCAGTTGGTTAGAGCGTCGTGCTAATAACGCGAAGGTCGTGGGTTCGATCCCCCCTGGAGCCATTTTTTTTAAATTACTAACAGTTTGCTTTTCGTAGTATAAGAGTTTTTGTACTATCAAAATAAAGCATTACTTTAATACATTTTTTTTATTTTAATGTTACATTATATTATATTAAATTATATTAAATTATAAGCTATAGCTTTATGTATTATATTATATTACTTGGTATGAAAACACTGCTCCTAAATTCCGATTTAAATGAACATTGAATGATGTTTTTTTTTATTCTGAGAGAAACATAAGGCATACCAACTATAAAGAAATGAAAAAATTTTCTTTCTGTGAATTATTGTGCACCTGATATTTTAAAGATACCTAAGTCATTTAGTTTGATAAACGTTGAATCATCTTGTTTGTTACGTGTTAAAAAATAATATTTAACAATCACACATCTATTCGTTTGCTAAATATATATATATTTATGTTTTAAACTTCTACATACATGTATAAAAAACCGGAAGACAAGCTTTTGAAATCAAAATTCGGTAGACAATTAGATCTTATAAATTATTAATGTTTTCTTTAAATTTATTTTTTAAATTCAGGGAATATATTTCGCCGATACTTCATATATATCGTACGTTTTCAAGAAGTACCATTTTCTTCTACAATACTAGATTTTAATTTACTTAATGTCAATTAAAATTACATCTTCAACATACTTATAAAATGATCTGTACAGACTCGTATTGATTTCTATATTTGAATATAAATTTTATGTCTAAATGGACAATTAAATAAAATTATAGTTTTATTTTAGATTTTCTTGGGGTTTCAGAAAAAGCGTTATTTACTATAACGAGAGCATTAGGATCGTTAAAGATCATGCGCTGGCAAAAATGGTATCACTAGTTGTCGTTTTCTTTAATAATAATCAAAGGTATAATAAGTTTTTAAGATAAAAGGAAAAGTGGAATGGAATTTAGTATTTGAACTGCGATCATTAAATTTTGATAATAAATCTTTGCAAAACTTTTTTGTTTATATATGTTTTTAATTCAATTAAAATATTAATTTATTTATTAGTATTGTAAAAGTTGTTGTTAATTTCTCGAATTTCTTAGAACATGTTATTTTATTATTTTTATGATTTTATTATCAATTTGTATAAGAAAATCTGAAACAATACGCAAGATTACATTGTAAAAGCATAATTTAAGAGACAGAATTATTATATTCAATAGGATCTCTTAAAATGTTAATTGCAATGTATTGCATGGAGTAACAATCACTACCGTGGTATCTAATATGCATGTCTGTAAGTTAAAAAAGTGTGGTGCCACGAGAGTAGTTAAAATCTAACAGTTTTGAGCAAATTACTTATATGTGTCTGGCTAGAGCACTGGAATTACTTCGCGCTGCAGTACTTGCTTCTGATGGTCGGAGTGCCTGGCTCGTGATGCAAATCATCCGTCACACCGATTTTATTTGATTAGTAATTGACATACATTATTAATTACATAAAGAATATTGATTTGTTAAATCTTTTTAATAATAATATCCGCTAGTCTCCTATAAATGGTTAAGACTGATATGGATAGACCACGGAGTTTGCGACTCAGATTTTGATGAAACTTTACGGATCGTTTTCTGATATCTAAAAATAAAGTCCAATACACGTAGTTGTATCCAATTGGCCCTGAGAGATTGAGATATAGCTAAAAAGACTATTATTGCTGTCGGGGCTTTATTAGTAGAAGACTACAATTCATGAATGTTCCAGCACCATCTATTAATGAAGTTTATATGAACGTTTATGAGTCTGTTAAGTTATTGAGAGTTACGCTTGTCAGCATACACTCCTGAAGTCCTAAGTGAACTAAAATTTCTTGCTACAAAACTGCAGCTTTGCGCTTTGCGACAGATGTTAAGATATTCGAATATATCACTCCTACTTATAAAGCCAATGACATCTTGCGTCACTCTGTGCATCACAACTAATGCTGTATATCATTATGAGCCAACGTCATTCGCTTTAATCAGCCTTTCTACACCGTCAATGGATTCAAATTCTGAACTGTTGATAGTGTAGGATTCCTCCCATGCTTAGACTAAAACCTTAAAATTATGTAATATAACCAAAGCGTTATATTGTAACCCTGTCTTAAGTAGCGCTTTATGGACTATTTATTGCGCCGTACTTTTGGTGAACACTTATAAGAAGGAAGTCAAGCAATCCATGAGTTCCGGTGCCATCGACTAATAGTACATTATGTAACAAGGGCAAAAAGTCGAATATTTTTGCGAGGGCAGTATCACCCGAGGGAAAATTCGACTTTTCTCACAACTGTGGCCACTTTTTGACTTGGTAAGCGGGACCAATGGATTGTTAAGAGATAATATTATTAAAAGACAATCGAAAATCAGAGTTATTGATAGAAATTGATGAAATAACGGAATTTGGACTAGTTTCTAATGAAGTCACTTTTTTCCCACTAATCATTTTTGCGGGCAAAAAGTGTAATTTTGGTCTCGCTTTTCAGGGAAGAAAGTGGCGATTTTTGTTCAGATGGGCATAAATTGTATTTTTCGTTTTATAGTATTTTGCGTTCTGTATTGCATCGACATGGAACAGCAACATGAGCTTGGAGCTATAACATCACTTGACCTCGGAGATATATGTAGCAATTAAACAATAACATCGTATAGGTTCCCAGACAAGCTGGAGCAAGACTATAGATCTTACAGATAATCATCACCGTCGATGCATATGCCATCTATACTGAAGTTCTCCGTAGTAGCAACTCCCTAGATAAGTAATGCATATGTAATATTAAGGGCCTTACGGGGTGCAAAACTCTTGTTGCACTCAATTTTTTGAAATAGAGATGTCTGAAATACATCTGCAACAAAGGGCGGCGTTTCCTGATAATGGAGCAAGACTGCGAAGTTTATCATGGGTTTTCCTCAGCAGCATCCCTGCATACGATTCTACTATTATACGAGATCATCCCTGTACTAGCAACGACCCACAAAATCTGTCCAGTGCACCAGAAGTGCAAAAAGTGCAGATTTAATCATTGCTTCTGAAGCTGTATGACTGGGTGAGCGTGTTGCGAGAAAGGGATACTGTGAAAGTCATAGATCAGAATTTGTAAATGTTACCTCTCTTCAGGAAGGTATGTGTGACTTCTCTGACATTGACGGAATACGTCCCCGGTGGTAACTCTATCCTGATTTAAGAGCACTCGCATTTGAATAAAATATTGAAGAGCGGTGGAATAGACTTCCGCCCAGGAAAACCGTATCCATCAGTCATACAAGACAGTCGCATCATAGCCTAGAGTATTACTTAGTAGTCGATGTGATAGAAACAATGCATTCGAGGAGATTTGATATTTTGTTGAGAAGTTGTTAGATTAATTGGATTGAACTTAACGTGAGAGGATTATTTTCGAAGCCGAGAAATATTTGTCCACAAAGCGTCCGGCATTCATATATCTATTATTTAAAGTAAGTCTATACTGAAATTTGATCAAAAACTCTTTTCTATTTAGATTTTTCAAAAAGCCTATACTTTTTTTAAAAAACCTTTTTGAGTATAGTTATTATATTGAGCTATGATGATTAACGTATCAGGTATATAATTACAGAATTAAAAAAAATTAATTTAGGGGGATTTTAACTGTATAAGAGTGTGTTAATGTTCCACTTAATCTTGTTTTTCAATGTTTATGATGCTCCAGGCGCATCAGATTAAATTGAATCCTTCTGAAACTCTGCATAGTGTTTGTTAACGATATTTCTGATATATCATATTTTTTATAATTATAACTAGTTTAAAAATACAGCTTAATTTATCATTTCTTCAAAAAAATTTTTTTACATTTATTTTGAGAAAAGAATTTATTTTTTGTACCTATGACAAAATTGTTAAAACATAAGAAGCTTATGTTGTTTCCCAATTAACTATAATTTTAAAATTAAAATAGGTATCGACTAAAATATGACTCAAACCCTTTTTATATCTTATAGAACGTACAATCGAGTAAAATATTTTAAAAAGTTAAAAAATACAGTATTTGAACTTTTTAGTATAGTTATACATTAACTTGTTAATTAAGAAAAATATTTGATGAATGATTTCCGAATCAACTGTCTGCAGCTACCAATGCTGCCATGGTTCGCTGATAGAACAGGTGGAATTTGTAACAGTAGATTGAGCAATAAATTATTGCACGCTTATTTCTAAACTATAAAATGAAAATCAAGATAATTATATCTCGTTTTCCGTTTCATTATGATACTAGGATTCAAAATATGCTATAAAGACAAATTCGAGTTTTTGGTTATTTTTGGTATTATACCACCTTAAAAAATAAGAATCATGTATTTAAATGACATTTGAACTCATTTATATATCAGACATAAATCACAGTTTGATTCATTAACTTAATTAGCTCTTAAAACTCTTACAGACAGATAAATGAAAAAAAACTCAAAATACGCGTGAATCCAGATTTTTTACTAAAATTATTTTAAAATAGAAAAATAAAATTTTTCATTAAACTGACAATGGAGAAAGTTTTTTCTAATAACATAAACCTTCTATTTATAGTATAAAAAAATCGATTTTTTAACTAAAATGGGTGTATCCTTACCTTAATGCGGTTTAGTAAAATATTTTTGCAGACGTGATCATTTAATTAGTACGGATCTGAAATTAAAGAACTGCAATTAGAACTACTTAACATAAATAGAAAATACAATCATTTATTAGTTAGTTTCAACCATTTATATACACATTTTCAGAGTTAATTATACAAAGTATACAATATTCTACTCATTAAGGGTTTCGTCAACTATCTCGGTGGAAGCTCAGCGAAGTTCCACGAAGATGTTGAGGAGTGTGGGTACATTAATGTTTTAGTAGTAAATTAAATCAACATAGTCACCGAATTAAATAATAGTGGTGTTGTAGAGACAAAGCCTTTACAACATTACAAATTTTTATTATACTGTCATGCCCTCCATTTTGCTTTCCTCTTCACCTAAAGGAGCTATTCCAAATCAACGACGTTACTTGTAGTAGTAGTAGGATTATAATTATAAAGGAAAGTCGTATGCAAAGTAAGATCATAAGTTTTATTTGTTCTTGCCTTGGAGGTTAAAGCTAACGTTTGGGATATGTAGTTTAAGAGGACGATTGAATGGACGACTAAATGGACGTTGATCAGAGTGAGGATAGTAGCAGCGACGAATGTAGTGTCATAAAGGACAGTCCATCATTATCACCATATATATTTGCCTCGGTGCGAGAAGTAGCAGTAACATCTGTTGCCTGGATAGAGATGATGAGGGCTAACAAAGCTGCATCGAGAACTGCTGTTCGACAGGTGGTAGTTGCTACAATCTGTGCATCGATTTATTGGCAGAAGAGGAAGCTGGGGATTATGTTGATGGTCTTTAGATATCAAGGCCTACAAGGTCATACAAAACTGTCATGAGATTGCTGAGACCTTTACTTTACCGAATCAACTGGAAGATTTAAGTAGAGTCATAATTCGTTTGTTCAAACACTGCTTTAACAAAGCACCACATCGTTACAATCACGCTGCTAGACGAAATCGATGATCAATGAGGTTGACGAGAGGGTACATGTAGGTAATTATTATATGCACCGTTTTAAGTTTACCGTGATACCGTTATTTGATAAAGAATTTTGAATGAGATTCGTCAATTTGTTTTTGTTTTAGAACAACTTATGATATTTAGTACTTGATAATTGAATTTATAAACATAAGCTTATTGCATACCAAACATATTTCTGCATAATCTATTATGGTAGTTTGTATTGAATGTATCTATGCCCATATATCTAATAAATAAAAGTATAGGATACATTTTCGTGTTTGTCAATTAAAATTTAGAATGAACAAAATTGATCTACAATGTTTCGAATTAATATTACGAGGCTCAATTGTAATTTGATCAGCAATATAAATGTAATCTTTGCAAGCTTATGCGGTACTATTGTAATCCCTGTAATCTCATGACAAGCTATACGTGATTTTATTACGCCAAATTAACCATCTCCTCTCTTATTTGTCTACATTAGGATAAACCGAGCAACGAATTAATGGTCAGTGAATAAACCGGTTACTTGATACCACATTATTACTGACATCTAAGTATCTTCAGTACTTTTTTTGAGTATTTAAGTATTTAAGCATAACTTAGTTATTTCACATTATTTATAATTCATAAAAATTCAAGTAACGAAATTTCGTTAGTGACAAATTTTTAAGATCAAATTTAAAATAATTTACTAAACATTTTCTTATATTCGACATAAATATTTTTACACACAATAATTTATTTCCGTTATAAAATAAATCAAAAAGTAACTGAATTGAACTTTTTTATCAAACTCATTTTATTATCATTTATTCATTTTATCACCTGTTCGAAACCTCAAATAGAGCGAAGAAAAATGAAAGATACTCTACCGAAGAGCAGCAAGTCGCAGTCGACAATTTACGTAGTTCTGGTGAGAAGCTACTCGCAGCCTAGCAGCAGGCAGTACAAATAACTAAAGGTAAAACGAGCGCAATAACGCCGAGAGGGGGATATCGCGCCTCTGCCTTGCTAGTGCATTTAGAATAACTTACGGCATCGCGAGATTACAAGTCCGGCCGGCGTAAAGCCACCTTAGCTTCGCCGGAGTCCCGACGCCCATTAATTAAGGGCTTCCGGGCTCGCGGGCGGAGGCTGCAATCTTCTCGTTACCGGTGTGCAGTCATACCGGTATGTCAGGCCCGCTTTTCGAGGCTTTTACGAGGGCAGGGTAGTGGTGTAGGTTCAGGATATCGAGTGCTGGTCGGGGTAAAGGAATACAATTGTTTCTATGCATAAAATGTTAATAAGACTTTGAAATAAATAAGCCTTAAATAAAGCAACATTTTATTCTAAACCTTAAGAAACATATTCTCAAGTATGAATGTAAGAAAGTGTAAATAAATAATATAGCACATTTCATTTCAGTTTACTTGCTTTGGTAGTTTTAGAATAAGGTTGTAAGCAGACAACGGATGTATTTTTAAGTGTTCGTGAGCAGTACGATGACAAAGAGTTGTCTGGCAGTGCTCGTATTACGGTCGCCATTCATTTGAGTAGGTTCAAACGACAAATCCTCTGTTAAAATGTTCATCATATTAATTTCTGATACGACCAATGTCTCAAACACGTACAGGATGCTGGGAGTCGGAAATTATAAGAACACACTTTTACGAGATCACGAATTAATTGGTTTTTAAAATAAGTTTTTATTTAAGAATTTAATATTCGTTACAAACGATTTCTACGAACTATTCTGGATCGAAATGGGGATTACTTTATTATACTTTGGTATAAATTGCCGTGACTTAATTGTAATTTATACTTTGTCGATGATACTGATGTCAGTGATTAAATCAGAATGTCTAATTTCGGGTTAAGTGTATATTTATATACTCTATTGCCATGGTCAAATTACACATGGTCCGCTGGACAGCTAATCGGTCATTCACCAATTGGATTTTCCGCTTGGTACATGATTGATTAGAAGTCCTGAGCAACTCAGTTGTCGTTTTCAGTTGACAATAGTCGCATGCGCACCATGTGGTCGGTTGACCATGCTATTTGGCAGCGGCCAAATGGTTATAAAGCTGACGTTAATTGTTGGACTATGTTCATCAACTGCCTGTTTACAAGAAAATTTTGAAAACTGAATAATCTCAAATATTTTTGAAACCTAATAACAAAATAAACTGCAGACAGTACTTAGCTTACACATATGTGAAGAGAAATTTGAGATGAATGTGATTTCTGCTACTGATTCGCCTATTAATTAGACCTCTTTACCCATCAAAAACGAAAACTTAAACGTAAGTATCGGTTTCGTGTAACATTCAAAATAATGCTGTGCAAATTTCTAAAAAGAAACCCGAAGAACTAGAACTCAAAAATTGATAAACCGCTAAAAAAACATAAACGCACCAAAAAACAAAAGAAAATTTGTGCCGCCTTACCTTATTACGAAAATTCAATAATTATAAATACGTTGGCGGGTTTCGTGGCGGTAGAGATGTTATGTAGGTTGAACGATGCAAATCATTTATCCTGCACCAGTGATAACGTCTATGATGCGTCTGCCATGCTGCCGCTTACCTCGTCCTTTCTGACTGCCCCAATCTCCTTTGAAGTATTCTTCTTCTTTCTACTCCCTTGGACTTTAGGTGGTAGTAGCTTGGTACTGCTTTGGTTAAGAGACGAATCGTTGAGTAAGGCAACCCGCTAAACATCAAATATAGTATGGCTGTCTTACATTAGGAGCTTCCCTGATCCCAGCTTCAATGCTTGTACCTGCAACACGACTGATACTAGCTGTGTCGATGCGTATAGTGTAAATACGTGTATACTGCTGTTATTCTCACAAGCCGTCTTCTATGACATCATGATTGGTGAAATAAGCGAAAATTTGTTATTGTTGCTCTCATCTGAGCTGGTGCTTATACTTGCTGGCTTTGTTTTCGTTTTCGTGAGGTCAGCAATAATCTTTTTTACATTCGTAGCAAATCTGTAGAATTTTACAAGCTGACTTAGTACAGATCGCACATATTTTCGTGTATAGCAAGTTCTTCCCTTGCAAAGTAGCAGGAAAACGTTCAAAAGTCGAAGCGAGAGTGCGGACATGAGTTGTACTCAGAATCACGGGTGACATGTGAAAATCGATGAAGAGAAGGCTCACGGAAGAAATGTATTTAAAGACACAAGGTATAAGGTTTTAAAATTTTACGAACGTATGCACAATCTATTTATCATTTAGAATTTGCGTTCGCCCGTAAAATTGTAATAAAGAAAAAATTTATTGCATAAAACGAAAAATGTCGGTAATAGGTACAAGCTACAGGACTCCATTCTCTCCGTTAATAATTTTCTTCCGTTAAATACTATTAAAGATAAATAATGTAATAAATATTATTAAAGATTAATATGCGAAAGATAATGTGCTAATAAGAAAGTTCATTCAAATAACAAATTTAATTATCTTATCAAAATAGTATTTATTAAGATTCTTAATTTCTAATTTCTACGATTATTTTTGGCAAATAAATATAATGCTGTTTTAGGTAAATCTACGAATTATATACTTCGTAGGCGAGATAGTGGTAATCGAATTAAAATGGGAATCAATAATCGAGGAATAAGCAAACAAATGGAGAAAAGAATGAAAACAGTGGTGGAAGATGCGAAAAGAAATATAGAAGCCATATGTTCGAAAAACATATACGAAATAGCCGAGACTGCGAGTACAGTTAGGAAGAATTTATATGAAGATGTCCCGATAGTTGAAGAGAAGGCAACAGAAGTTAAAGAATTAACAGAAAAATGGACGGATGAGTTACATCAAAAGATGCAAGAATTAACGATCCTTGTAAATACACTGAGTCACAGACAAGAAAGTAGACACACAGAAGAGAGGATCACTATATCATAAGACAAGAAGGGGGCGAAAAACTGAGAAAGGAAATTGAATGGCTGGCTGAGGAAGGAGAGAGATAAAGCAAAAGGAAATCAAGGATAAGGTTCCTGAAAATGATCAATTTTGGATATTATACAAGTATCTTAGACAAATTTTGAACATTTTGACATCACCAAGAATATAGAAATGCGATTTTAAGGTTTCATCTCAACCAATCGAAAGTGATAATAAACTTTATTTTGAGTTTGGTGGACCACTGAAATCGAAATTTCATTTTCTTGTTCACTATCCACTCGTTTTATATCAAAACCGGCCATGCATAAATTTTTGATGCATGAGATTATTGCGAAGAATGTGAAGGTGGAGATATGGTGAAATTGAATTTCTTTTTTCATTTGCATTTATTCATCTGAGCTTTGGGCATCATTATCTATATGGATAGATAACATTTTCGAAAATGCCGAATTTTATACTGTAAATTATTAATTAATTAACATATCCTAAATTTATCACATTAACATTAGCTTTGATATATTGATAGAGTGATTCAAATCTCGTGCATCAAAAATTTATGCATGGCCGGTTTTGATATAAAATGAGTGGATAGTGAACAAGAAAATGAAATTTCGATTTCAGTGGTCCACCAAACTCAAAATAAAGTTTATTATCACTTTCGATTGGTTGAGATGAAACCTTAAAATCGCATTTCTATATTCTTGGTGATGTCAAAATGTTCAAAATTTGTCTAAGATAATTGTATAGTATCCATAATTGATCTTTTTCAGGAACCTTATTTCCGATTTCGTTTTGCTTTATCTCTCTCCTTCCTCAGCCAGCCATTCCATTTCCTTTTTCAGTTTATCGTCCCTTCTTGTCTTATGCTAGAGTGATCCTCTCTTCTATCTTGTCTATTTTCTTGTCTATGACTCTGTGTATTTACAAGGATCCTTAATTCTTGCATCTTTTGACTTAACTCATTCGTCCATTTTTCCGGTAATTCTTCAAGTTCTCTTGCCTTCTCTTCAACTATCGGGTCATCTTTATATAAGTTCTTCCTAACTTTCGTCGCTGTCTCTGCTATTTCGTATGCTATTAGAGCATATTGATTCCCATTTTGATTATTCCTCAATTATTGATTCCCATTTTGCTTCCAATCCAACCCAATTCTTTCCATTGTCTGTTTGATTCATCTCTTCCTCTTTACTTTCCTCTTTTATTTTTCATCCTTTCCCAAATTCATTCCAGCCATTGATCTGTTTAGTATTTCTATGTGGTTTCCTTGTTCTTGTTCTGTACTTCATTCTTTTGTGCGTTATCCCCTTTGTTCATTTCCTCCATCTTCTCCTTCTCTAAGTATTTCTTTTGGTTTCTTATTCTGTTTCTGGTTTTCAGGCCGATTTGGACC